>BMAC01001027.1:254865-265049 GCA_014905375.1 Phtheirospermum japonicum | reverse complement strand
AAAGAATAGCGCAGAATAGTGCAGCGCTAAAATTGGCATTGCACTGTGTATTAACCCTAAAATAGCGCATGAATTGGCGCACTGCTGGAGCGCAATTCTGCTATAAAATACCGCCACACGCTATTCTGCCGTGCTGCAGGAGCTACTCTTATAATTCTATTCACTCGGTTTTCACAGACGATATTCACAAATTATAATGTAAAAACCCTAATCTATTTTTACGTATTATTATTATAATATAAGAAAAATCGTTGAACAATCCTCCGCACGTGGGTTCAGTTGTCAATGACTATTATATCCAATTTTAAAATTAAATAGTGCCTACTTTTTACTAGATAATCCAAAATTATGGTATTAATATACCACAATACCCTTATTTTGAAAAAATTAATAATAATAATAATAATAATAATAATAATAATAATAATAATAATAATAATAATTGGGCATCCGGTTGGCCGAAAAATTTCCCGTCTGCCGGAATTTTTTACCGGCCACTGAATTTTCCCGATCATCGGAAAATATTTACTGGCCAGCGGAAAATTTAACAGTTGTCGGAAAATTTTTTCGGCGAGTATTTTTTTTTTCTTACTGTATGTCTGAGTTTCTTACTATATTTTCATGGAGTCAGTGTAGTTTTTTTTTCAACCTAAATAATTTCTTACGATATGTCTGAATCAAACCCTATTTGTTAATTATGTTGACACATTGTTGAGGTGTCAACTCCTTATGAATTCAAATTACAAGTGTCATTTTCTTATTTACCCAAAATCTGATGTGTCATATTCACAGCAATTCACATTAATTCCTTCTTTTTATATTTTTTTGCCTAGAGTATATAATAGGGTTTAATTAAATAAATAATATAAATTTAAATAAGAATTAAAAAAATATGTTACTTTCAAAAAAATTTAAGAAAATAAGGCGGGACGCTATTGCCAAAAGCGTCCCGCCCACCGGGACGCTATTCACAAAAACGTCCCGAACCCAAATTTATGCTCCCAAAGTTTTTGGGGTCGAATTGAAAAAAAAATACGGGGGATCGGGACGCTTTTCGAAATAGCGTCCCGATAAATTTAAAAAAAATATATAAATTTCGGGGTCAGGACGCCTTTGAGAATGGCATCCCGAGGCAATTTACGGAAACATAATATATTTTTTGCTGCCAACCTTGACTTTCAAAGGTAAAATGAAAGTTGAAATAATGATGATTAAATATCGGGAACTTTTATATTAAGGACCACTATATTCCTCTCCAACTTGAAAAAAAAAAGGGGGAAATTGTCAAATAGTACCACAGGTGAGGTTCATTTGTCAATTAGTCATTCATCCAATTTTAAGTCAATTGGTACCTACTTTTTGCCCAATAGTCCAAAAATATGATATGAACATACCACAATACCCTTACTATTAAAATAGCTAGTAATAATAATAATAATAATAATAATAATAATAATAATAATAATAACAATACACCACCACCTCTCCGCCAACCACCGCCACCTGTTCCCACCTGCCGCCGGCCGTCGCTGCCGGACAATTTTCCGGCGATTTTTTTTTTTTTGCCATGCAAATATAAAGTTACCCGCCGGCCGCGCGGAAAACTTTTCGGCCGCCGAATTTTTTTTTCGGTCACATTTTTTTTTCTTGATCATCTGAAAATATTTTTCGGCTGCCGAAATTTATTTTTGGCCTTTTTTTTTTCTACCCAGAATTTATTTTCGCCTTTTTTTTTTCTTGCCCAAAATTTCTTACTGTATGTCTGAATTTCTTACTACATGTCTATGAAGTTAGTTTTTTTCAACCCATATATTTTTCTTACTAATGTCTGGATTTTTTACTATATGTATGCATTTCTTACTATATGTGAAAACATTTCTTACTATATGTCCAAACATTTTTACTTAATGTCCCAAAAATATAATTTCGGTCACCGGAAATAATTCTTACTATATGTACGAATTTCTTACTATACGTAACAGATTTTTTATTTAATGTCCAAAAATTCATACTTGATGACAAAAAAGTATTTTATTTGATTGCAAAAGTTTCTTACTTTGATGTGCAAATGTTGTTATGTATTTTTTACTTATTACTATTTTTTCTTTACTTATTACACACTTTTGTTTTGCCAAAAAAAATAGAGAAAAAAAAATCTTGCTTAATAGCAAATTATTATTATGTATTTTCTTATTTAATATAAATTATATATTATTATTTTATAGTGAAATTTCATACTTTATGTTCAAAAAATTAATAAAATTTCTTACTTTATATCCTTTAAAGTAAGAAAGTTTGTTATTTTATATTCGAAAAAGTAGGAAAAGTTCTTATTTTATAGTGAAATTTCTTACTTTATTTTCAAAAATAAAAATATTTTTAATTTATGTTGAAAAAAAAAAGAAAAAATCTTACTTTATAGTAAAAATCTCATACTTTATGTATGAAGAAATAAGAAAATTTCTTATTAAAAATTTCTTACTTTATAGGGAGATTTCTAATTTTATATTTCCTCTGCCAAAAAAAAAAATTCGCCGGAAAAATTTTCCGGCGGCAGGCGGCGGCCGGATAGCAGCAGCTGCGGTGGGGGTGGCCGGCGGTAGGTGGTGGTGTATTATTTATTGATATTATTATTATTATTATTATATTATTATTAGAGGTAACCTTGTAATTGTATATTTGTGGTTGGACTATTTGATATTTTGTATAATTAATCATATTATTTGATAAAAATATTTTTCCCTATGTAGTATTTGGCAATTGCCCCCTCCCCAAAAAAAAACTAAAAAAATCTAATATGGCTGCAAATTTTGTTGCATGCGGTGTATGAAGACCGAAAATAAATCAAGATTTTGTTCCATATATAATAGTTTTGATAAAGAGATATTTGTCGTGTAAATTTGAAATAATGATATTTATTTAAAATTTAAAAAACATGTATATTTGTTATTAATTTATATAGAAAATTATATATAACTAATTTTTTATTAAATAATAGTAATAATTTTTCAGATTAAATTAAATATATTCAAAAACTTATGATTCAAGAAAATTCATATACATAATAATTTTTAAATAATGATTTTTTCGTAAATATTCTCAGTTTTTCAATAAATCAAAAATATATATTGTTAACAAAAAAAAGTACCTAATAATAAAATGTATTAATGTTCAGTTAATCAAACTAATTTATTTAATCAGCTATTACTTAACATGTTAATTAGTTATACACATTGTGTGGTCTATGTACACTACTAGCAGCAAGTGTTACACCACTTGATTAGCCCAGGACGACATTATCAAAGGCGTCCCGACCTCGAAATTTAACTTTTTTTTCTTTTCAAAATTTATCGGGACGCTATTCCGAAAGCGTCCCGACCCCCATATTATTTTTTTTTTCAATTTGGGCTCAAAAACTTTGTGAGCATAAATTTGGGTTTGTGACGCTTTTGTGAATAGTGTCCTGGTGGGCGGGACGCTTTTGGCAATAGCGTCCCGCCTTATTTTTTTTTTTAGTTTTTTGAAAGTAACATTTTTTTTAATTCTTATTTAAATTTATATTATTTATTTAATTAAACCATATAATAGTTCTTTTTTCCATAAATTAATTCATCTCTTTAATTCATCCATCTTCTTCTCTTCTGTCCATATTGAACCGAGGGTTGGGACACAGGAAAATTCATACGGATCCGTCTTTAGCTGTCTTCAATTCTTTAGTTCCTCCGCGCCTACTTCTGCGTTGCTTCTCACGCAAATCCCCAGATCTGCACATTCCCCATATTGAACGCCCCCATATCTCTGTTGCTTTTGAATATTACAAATACCTCAGATTGCTATTGCTCAACACTCGCCGCTATTGCTATTTTTTCTGACATCTCTCTCTTTTCTTTTTTTTTTTTATTTTTTAATTTGATTTTTTTAAATCTGTATTTAGATCTGTTTCTTATATTTTTTTTGGTTGTTGTTCTTAGATTTATTGTTATCGATCGCCAGCTCCGCGACGCGTTCAAGGTGCTTGACAAGGACGGCACTTGATACGTCGTCGTTTTGGATCTCAAGCACATTCTCACCGGCATCGGGGAGAAGTTGTAGCTTGTGGAGTTTGACGAGTGGATCCGCGAGGTGGATATTGGATCCGATGGCAAGATCCGTTACAAGAATTTCATTACGCGCATGGTTGTTAAGTGAGAAGGTGATTCCTGAGTTTTTGGGATTGTTTTTTCTGTGATTCTGTTGCGATTTGTGTGGTTTCACTTTCCTTCCCTTTTAGCGTGTTTCTTGGCATAATATTTTTAGAATTGGGATTTTTTTTTTTTTTTACTATGAATTTGTGAGCTATATGCATTTTGGAGTTTGTTCTTGTAGATGAATTTGAGTGTGTGCGCTTTATTTTCTGTTGTTTATATACGATTTTTCTATCTTGACAGATCGTTGTTTATTGCACATGCCCGTACCATGTCTCTAATGAGTCAGCTCATGAATTTGTAAATGTCTAATTAAAATGTTTTCTTTTTTCCTTTTAGCCTTTTCTTTAGTTATTTTTCTTGGATATGATTAAGAGTATTTACGCCTTTTTGTTTTGATTTTTTTTCATGTAATTAATTAAAAGAATTTCAATTGATTATTTTAATTTCATTGATGATTTTTCTGTTTATGTGTTTCTTCGTAAGAAAAATGGATAAGAGGGTCTTTTAAAGGGACCTGAAAATAATTATGTGTGTTTTTTGTTCAATGGGTAAGAATGACTAAAGTTCTTGATTTCAATTATACTACTTTTTATTAATGATTGCATGATGAAAAGTGTACTTAAATTGGGAAGTGTTTGGTTTTTTATTGTTCCAACATATTTCTCTTTGAAAATAGTTATATTACTTCTTTCAGTTATTTTGGAAAATGATTTTTTACTGTCCCAAAAGATTTCTCTTTGAAAATGATTATATCATTTCTTTAAGTTATTATAGAAAATGAAAGTTGAATATAGTGTTCAGTTAGTTTTTTCTGTGATTTTGTTGCGATTTGTGTGGTTTCACCTTCCTTCCCTTTCAGCGTGATTTTTGGCATAATTTTTTTAGAATTGGGATTTATTATTATTATTTTTTTACTGTG
The DNA here is from genome assembly GCA_014905375.1 of Phtheirospermum japonicum. NCBI lineage: Eukaryota > Viridiplantae > Streptophyta > Magnoliopsida > Lamiales > Orobanchaceae > Phtheirospermum > Phtheirospermum japonicum. The sequence continues at coordinate 259,943 of BMAC01001027.1, read as the reverse complement.
AATTTGTGAGCTATATAATTTTGAATTGATATTTAGTAATAAGGGTGGATGTGGTTTATTGTTTAATTTTTCTGTTTGTTATATTCTTTTTCCCAGTTTTTGGCCCTGACTTTTGGTTAGGAACTGATTTGTTATATATACAAATATGATGATTAATAAAATGATCTAATCACATTCGTGTTTTGATTCTTATTGTCAATAGTTTGATATCTCCTATAAATTGTTATTATTTATTCATTTTATTTTATATTTTTTTTACAGTCTATGTTTTAAATTTTAAACATTGTTTTTTATATTATCTTTATATATTAATTTGTATCAGTGCATTATATAAGTTTGTTAATGGGATTTGAGGTTCGTAATTTCTTCACATCTCGGAGGAATAGTCAGAGCAGTAATGGTGCGGCGCAGAAGGCTCTTTAGATGGTTGAATTTATAGCTAGAGCAGTAATTGTTGAATTGGTAAAGAGGGTAGTTTTAAATTGATGGTTGTGAAAAATGAAGCATATAATCAAAGCAATAAATCCCTGGGAATACGGACAAGAATTGAGGATTGATTGAGAATGAGATCTACGAAGTAGACCCATTATCCCCCACTTTATAGAATAATGATCGACATTTGGCTTTTTATAATCACTTTTCCTTTTATGTAATTCATATATACTTGCTTACAAGAACAAAAGAAAGCTTGATCCTGCACTTTGCTTTTCATGGTTCCCTAATATTATGCCATGATTTAATCATAGATTTTGTGGATCTTTGTTTACTTGTTTTTACTTTAAAGTGATGGTGACACGTTAGAAAAATAATACCAGAATTATAATATATGGAATTTCCTTTTTAACAGCAAATTACTGATTTTAAATCCTTAATTTAACTATACAAATCTTATTTATACATATCAATTGGTTTCTCCAATTTCATTCTAGGCAAAGACTCAAATGTGACGGTCACACGGGTCTTCTGTCGTGTGACAGAGCCCCAAACCCAATAAATCTGCATAGTACGACCCAATTTGATGGATCAAATCCGGGTGTGAATAGGTATAGAGCTCCGTCACATGATAAATGATCCATGTGACCGTCACACGGGAGACTTGCTCTTCATTCTAATAAATAACACCGTCAATAACGATATTACCGCAAATGCTACTACTATCTAAAGATTTGTGTATATTTTCCAAATAAGATTTTTTTTCCATAAATTGTATTACCTATATGAGTGAGATTTTGAACCGTTACATTAATTGAGCTCATTTCCGTTTTATATTTAATGACACCATTATTTGAGGTTAATTTCAATTGAATAAACTATGTAATATGGATAGTTGAAACTATTTGTAGTAATTATTAAAAATTAGGCTATACCTGTATGATATTTYATGATAGTGATTAAAACTCATCAAGTTAAGTAGTCAACTAACGATTTTGAGAATTATTTGGTTTTTTTCCTTTTTTTTTCAATTATATCTCTTTTTAAAGATTTCTTTTTATTTTCTTTTGTCAGATATTTTTGTGTGGTTTTCCTTTGAAAGAATATTATTAATCTTCAATTAATTTGCCACCTATTATATAGGAAAAAATTTTTATGTATTTTTTAAGAGAAGTGAAATATTATTAATATTACTCACCCTATATGTGAGTTAAAAAAAAATGAAGAAACCTTACTTTGGTACTTTTTTTTTTTCCGCAGCAACAGGGAAGAGAAACATTATCTTGAATATCTAATTTTCTTTTCTATCACATCTCCTTTTAATAGTTTTCCATTTTGTAGATAAAATTAATATATGTTTATTCATTTTCAATAATCAGGCTTCAATCAAATGTTGATGGTTGGAAATTGCGCATTTAAAACAAAATATAGAATATAAATTTCCATGATTTTAAATAATCAGTTTTGGTTTGCTTATTATACAACTTTCCAAATTAATATATATATTTGAATGTTTTATTATAAGTTATTTTTATTACCTTTTTTTAATAATTTCTTAATTTAATAATGACTAACAATTATTATCAATGATGTATATATATTAAAAGCCAAAAAAAAGCAGTGAAAGTTTGGGCGGGAACATTTTTGTTTCCATATTACTTAATTTGTTAATCTGACTTTCGGCTTATTATATATTTAAGGTTTAAGAGGAGTTGAATATTAATATTATATCGATGATTTTGAGTGAATTCTAGTTCTTTGTTTAAATTGCTATATTTTAAGTGTTAGTTTTTTTTAGATGATAGCATTGTTTTTACAAATTTCGTAATTAAAATGAGTTTGTTTGTTTAAATTGGTTATTTTTTAAGCGTAAGCTCTGTTTTTTTTTTTAAAAGACAACATTTTCCCGTTAATTTTAGTCATTAAAATGATTGATTGTTTCTAAACAACTTTACTATGAAATAATGTAAGATAACTATTAAATATTATATTATGTAATATATTGAACTTTTTCTTAGTTGTGATTTAATAGTTCATTCATTAAAATATATATTTTTAAAGAAGAAAATTAACTCTTTATATAGTGTTTAATGAATGTCTTCGAGATTGGTGCATAAGAAATTGGTAACAAATAAATGGTGATTATGAAAAGAGGCCGTAATAGAGACAAATTTGATCTTTTAACTATCAAATATTTTTTTCGTTGTATTAATAATTCACTTTCTGAAGTTAATAATACTTTTGTATGATTTAATGTTTTATGCTTTTTTTTCTATATGCTCGCGTAAAACGCGGGTATTCAAATTAGTTTCTTACTATATTTCTAAACATCTCTTACTTAATGTTCAAAGATATTTCTTACTATATGTACAAAAACAACTTCGGTCCCCTGAGATATTTCTTACTATATGTTCGAATTTCTTACTATATGTACACATATTTTTTTTAATGTCCAAAAATTCATACTTGATGACAAAAAGTATTTTACTTTTTTGAAAAAGTATCTTGCTTGATATGCAAATTTTGTTATATATTTTTCTTACTCATTATACACTTTTTTTTTAAACCCAGAAAAAAAAAATCTTGCTTAATAGCAAATTGTTATTATGTATTTCTTATTTAATATAACTTTATATTATTTTACAGTGAATCTTCGAACTTTATGTCGAAAAGGTAATAAAGTTTCTTATTTTATATCCTATAAAGTAAGAAAGTTTGTTATTTTATATTCGAAAAAGTAAGAATTTTTTTTTATTTTATAGTGAAAATTTTTACTTTATTTCCTAAAAAAAATACATTCTAATTTATGTTTTAAAAAGTAAGAAAAATTTCTACTTTATGTATTAAAAAGTAAGAAAAATTCTTAATTTACAGTGAGATTTCTTACTTTATGTTTGTTGGGCAAAAGAAGAAACTCACCGAAAAGTTTTCCGGCGGCGGCCGGACAATGGCAGGCGGCTGCGGGTGGGCTAGCGGGAGGTGGAATGGAGTAGTGGCGGTGGTTTGTTGTTTATTGATATTATTATTATATTATTTTACTAGAGGTAACCTTGTAATATTGTATATTTATGATTGAACTATTTGACATTTTGTACAATTAGTTAGAGTATTGACAAAAATACTTTTTTCTATGTAGTATTTGACAATTGTCCCTATATATATATATATATATGTTGGAATTTTATAGATATAAACACATATAAAACTCATATAACATACCCTAAAACATGCGGAATAATTCTAGGATATAAACATCACCATTTAATCATCAAACATTTATGGATTAACGGAATACCTGGATTCACAGTCGTAATTCGTATGTAGAAATCAACTCACGTAACACGAGACGGGACTCCTAAACCAAAAGCAAGCACGAACACGAACACATGGTCCGGGTTGATATATGATCTTCCTCACCTAAATCTCTTAAGGGGCCTTAGTTTTCTATCTTGATGGGGAGAGTAGAAAACAGTGTACGATTTAGTATATTGGGGACCATAACCACGTAGTCTTTATATAGTTATCAATTAGGGTATCCCATAATCTCCTAAATTGATTCTATCAGGTATCTACTCATTAAGTCCATATCAAATTTCAGTAGACATAGGACTCTTTTCTTAATTAGATCACTTAATTAAGTCCAATAATAATAATAATATAATGGCAAATATAATTGTAATTAAAATATATGTTGCCCACTTTAATTGGAAATTAATAAATTTCCAACAATCTCCCACTTGGGCTACATATCGTTTCTTGAACAATTATATTACTTTATGTGTATACATTATGCCATTTATTCAACAACTACTGCCTGACAATCTAGTCCATCTCATATAATAGCAATGAGACTATCACGTTTTTCATCACACTAAATATCGTGAATCAACCATGATAATCATCATACTAATATACTCAATGACACAGATCAAATATGGTGAGTAGCATGGAAATACATGTAATGTGATCTTTATCATGCATATTTCCAACTAGTCCAACTTTAGTGAGATCAAACCATAAGTAATGTAAAACATTACAAACAAATATGATGAGTTCAAAATACCATCAACTTTATTCTGCAGAAAACCGAAGGTACTAAAAGTTTAAGAAAAGTACATAGAACACCAGCTCCCACTGAACTAAGGTAATATCCATAGTAACACCCAGTGAGCACAATGCTCGTTAAATACCTCATGTGTTAATACCTTAATTAGTGAATTTGCTAGCATAAATTCATCCTTTTGTGTTCTATGAAAAATTTGAACTCTTTCCTTTATCAACAAAAACTTGTTATCTTGCCGAAATATGGCAAGCTAGATTTTTCAATCATATCCATAATAAGATTTTTCAAAACTTAAATAGAATTTGTAAGGAATTACAAATGTCTACACAACACCTTTTTTTTCCAAAATAGCTATTTCAATTAGCAGATAGGTATAGTCAAATAGATTCTTAATGACATCCAATAAAATCAGAAACAAAAAACACCAAATGATCTCCAAAAATTTGATTTCCGATAATAGATCATAAAATCATTTTGCTCTCTAAGAAACTTTATAAACCCTTTAGGATTTTCAAAATAAACCATATCAATGTTAATTATTTGCCAAAATATTATGTAAAGCGATATCCAAAAGCTTACATAC
>BMAC01001027.1:210474-252646 GCA_014905375.1 Phtheirospermum japonicum | reverse complement strand
AATAAAAAATTGAATTCCATATATTGTTACTTTTGCATTCCAAATGTGGTGTCCTACTGCAACTTTATTATGAGGGATAAATGCAAATCGAGCACGTATGTATTTTCTCGTTCAAACAATACAATCGAGAGAACATACATTTCCTAAAGTACTCCTTGATGTTCCATATTTCCTTAGTGAAACAATAATCAAGAAATTAGAATATTTAGAAGGAACAATTTGCATTATTGACCTCATAATTAATTCCCTGAATATTATTTAATAATCAGTGCCACAAGCACATAAAATCCAGCATTGGCAAATAATTTAAAGTAAACAGAAAACCAATTTTAGAGAACAAAACCAAAATGCTTACAATTAATATTTATGTTGTAACATAAATGAATTATGGTAAAATGAACCAAATGGGGACACAATACAAGGAACCTAGTACAACATTAGTCTCGTCGAAGGACTGAAAATTGACTGCAGCGGTATCCTTGTTGCAATGATCAAACACTGATAATAAGTTCTGTCAGACAAAGTCTATCGAAGGACCGATCAATGCCCACATGAAGAAGAAAATTTTAATTATCACGTGTTTATCGTCACAGGTGATTTGTTATTTGGCCAGGCTATGTCAGACCGAAGGGTCGATCATAACTCGCATAAATAACTTCACACCATCATCTATGTAAAATCAATGAAGTTTATCTCCACAGCAGAGGTTGCGAAGGCTACGTGATATTTTGATTAACCAAAATGAAAATTACTAGACCAATTGAGTAAGAACAAATAATTATTACTCAATTAAACAACGTTAAACGTCGTCCCTTGTAAAATACATATGGATTGAATCTAAATAACTGAAATGTTCTTGAAGTAGATTTCAAACAAGCTCAAATCCAAAAAATTAACTTAATTTGAATTTAAAACCCAATAATAAATTAGGCCAAAAATTCATTCCTTTACGTAGAATGATTCTACGACAACAACGAGCCTAATAAAATAAGCTCAATATAACCATAATTGGATTTGAAACTAAAACCATAGTAGGACTCAAGTTCATAGCTTCTAACTGAATATGGGTTATATCTTTATAGATTAATTATCGAATAAACTTGATAATAATTCAACTTTTATGGGTTGAATTAATTCCACCCTTTGTTAACCCAATACCATATTTTAAAATTCATAATCCAAAAAATTCCTTATATGTATTGAGTCAAATAAACCAAAAATTCAATCCTTATAAAGATTTTAAGACCAACAAAAGTTTATCTCAATATCTAACCTTAATTTGGATTAAATGAAATTGAATTTAACACTAATTTTAATTTGAGTCCGAAAAAATGCAATTATACATGAACATGAGTTTATAGTTACTGTATTTGAATTTAAAGTTCATCAAACCAAATTAGACTTTAAAATCATCTTTATTTAGATTTGAGTCTCATGTAACCACATTAGACTCATATCTAACTGAAATGTGAATTAAATTCACAACATATAGAAAAAGTTCAATATATATAAATTTTAAGGTAAAAATCAATTTGTAATTTGAGCCAAAACTTGACGAGAATCCAAATATCAAAAAATTAGCTCAAAATTTTACCCACAATAAAATTTAAATTGAGAATTAGTATAAGTTAGCAATGTAGCGTTATCAGCCAAATTGTGTCAAACTGAAGAGCCGATCACAAATCGCATGACTAAAACTCACATTACTATCTATGTAATTTTCCAAAAAACCGCTCTCTATATCAGAGGCTACGAAGGTAACTTGTTGTTTTGATTGATTTAATTCAAAATTACTAGACTATCCGAATGAGAATATTTAATTATTCTCCAATAAAATACATCCTCAATTCAATTTTAATCAAGTCTATAAACCAAATTAAACCTTAATCTTATTAACCAAATTACACTTTAATCCTATTGTGCATTGATTAAAAACTCAAAAACATGCATAGGCTTGAATCATAATTTACATGTACTAACAACACACAAATCATAAATAGCAAATTCAAGGCCCACAGAAATTAAAGAAGAATCAACAATTAGGCCCAAGGACCAATATACATATTGAGCCCAAAACAAGAAAATGGCCCAATTCGTTTTCTCCTAAGTTGAGTTATGCCCATATTTCATCACCATTCAAACTTCCTTAATCAATGATTCAATGAAATATTATTATGGGTCCAGCATAACATATGTCCTATTTTCCTTTCGAGATGGGTAGCAACCAACTCATTTGCAAGGGCCGCACAAAAGAAGTCTCTATTTGCCCAATCCCTTAAGGCCCAAAAAGTTAGTATTGGGCTATATGACCCAACAAAAGGCCCAAGGACAATGTCCTTTCTTCTCCACAACGAGCAGCCGCAATTGACAACACCTGCAACCTATACCAAAACGCCTGCTGCCAGCCAACGCGACCAACGTCGCTTTCAAACCGTCGGCACTTGATGTCGCCAGCGACGAGGAGAATTTCCTAATGACGATGGTGAACGGAAATTGAACAATTCGCGAATGAAATCGCAACCCAACCGTCGTGCGCCATCAGCTGCTTCTCCGTCGCCAGCCCAACGCCATGAAAACGATACCTTAATCCTTCATCCAGACTTCCGGTGACCCAATACCAGACAACCATCTCGAAAAAGATGCGATAATTGGAGCGACGCTGCCGGTTCCCAACGGGCCGCCCTCGCCTGAGCCTTTATTGGTACATGGTTACGGTGGTGTGGCGGCGGTTCTTTAATTGGGAAGACGAATTTATGAATTTTAAACCTCCTTTTTTTTTTGTTTTACCGAAGCCAGAATGGATTTGGGGGTTTTGAAAAAGGAGAAAGAAAGGCTATAGATCTGTTTGTTTGTCCTCTTGATTGATAAGATAATAAAGTGGCGTATCATTTTGGTAAAGGCAGAAGAAAGACTAAATATAAAAAAAAGTGCGTTGACTTCTTGTTGTGAATAGAGATAAGTGACAGATCTACATACAGAATTGCATAACCAAATAATTTCCATAAATCCCAACGATTAAGCAGCGATGACTGCTCTAATACCACTTGTTGAAATTTTATAGATATAAACACATATAAAATTCATATAACATACCCTAAAACATGCGGAATAATTCTAGGATATAAACATCACCATTTAATTATCAAAGATTTATGGATTAACGGAATACCTGGATTCACAGTCGTAATTCGTATGTAGAAATCAACTCTCGTAACACGAGACGGGACTCCTAAACCAAAAGCAAGCACGAACATGAACACATGGTCTGGGTTGATATATGATCTTCCTCACCTAAATCTCTTAAGTTGCCTTAGTTTTCTATCTTGATGGGGAGAGTAGAAAATAGTGTACGATTTAGTATATTGGGGACCATAACCACGTAGTCTTTATATAGTTATCAATTAGGGTATCCCATAATCTCCTAAATTGATTCTATCAGGTATCTACTCATTAAGTCCATATCAAATTTCAGTAGACATAGGACTCTTTTCTTAATTAGATCACTTAATTAAGTCCAATAATAATAATAATATAATGGCAGATATAATTGTAATTAAAATATATGTTGCCCACTTTAATTGGAAATTAATAAATTTCCAACAATATATATATATATATATATATATATATATATATATATAAATGTAACAGTATATGATGTATTTAAAATAGTGATATATATTTATTTTTATGAAACTTATTCATTAATTTTAATTGATGAATCATGTTAATAGTGTCCTCCTGAAAGGGGAAACGACTATAGTACATTTTAATCAATTTTACGAAATTCCCTTCATTTTACTTTTAGAGGATCTGATTAGAAATTCAAATTATTCGAAACATCTTTTGTTCCCACCTTGTTTTTAGTTATTTTACAATAAATCGGAACATGACATGACAAAAAAAAATACGTCGGCTGGTTTAACCCGCTCGAAGATCCGACAAATTATTACATACACCACAATGTATGTAGCTAGATACATTCAAATGAATTTTTAAGTTCAAATTGATGAATTTGTGTGTGTATTGATAAATATGTGCGTCAAAATTACTAACTTTGTTTTTAAAGTGATAAATATTTGCTAGAATACTAAAAAACATTCTGTGTTTTAATTTATAAATTTGAGTTAATTTTTAAAAACAAACTGATGAACATTATATTTAAACTAGTGAACTTTTGTACCAAGTATATGTTGCAAGGTGATTTAGGGTGTACAATATAATGAATGTGAGGATATTGTAGAGCATAGCTCACATTATAGGCATGAAAAACCTGAGGCCTATTTCCCAGCTGAAATGGCAAAATTGGTTGTGGTTGGTCTAATTGCGCAAACCCAATACGAAATAACTACTTATACCCCGATGGAGCTTCTTTTCACCTTTCCCTCACGATAGTGGGTGAAAAATAAATTAAATCATTTATTCCACTTATTGAAATCTTCTAACTGAAGAAAACATTCTCACAAAAATAAAATAGAGAGTAATTCATTTATTTCACATATGATATTAAGTTATTCGGGTAGCATATTGACTTTAATTTAAAAAAGGCAATTTCACTTATTATTTTGTCATAACTAGTAATTTAGTTTATAAAGAAGTTTCTTTTTAATTTTACTTTTTAACAAACTCGTGTAACTCATAGGTATTATATTAGTCGAAGTTATTCGAAGCACTTTTTTTCCCTTGTTTTTAGTTGTTTTACCATAAGTCGGAAAATGATGTTTCAAACCAAAATAAGTTGGCCGGTTCAACCTACCCGATGATCGTGCAAACCATGGCTCACATTTTTGAGGCATGGAAACCCTCAAGAATATTTCCTATACTAATTGGCCAGTGGATTGTGGTCAATCCAACTGTTCACCCGATCCAAAAGAATATCACATAAAATGCAAAACATGATCCGAGCTCGGTTGGGTATTCTGGTGGCAATTACCTATAATTTGGCAATTTTCATCCATTCCTAACCTTTTTGGAATTATGCAAGTTGGTTTATCGATAATTAGACTTAAAACTTATTTGGTTAAGCTTATTAGTTCTTTAAAACAACTTATAATATGTTTATGAGCTTTAAACTCTCTATAAATGTTTGATTTGTTTTTAAAAAAAATAGCTTATAAGCTCCTAGAATAAGATGGTAGGAGTTTATAAGCTATTCTTAAAAACTAGGGGAACCCCAACATATTTGAAAAAGAAGAGCTTATTTTTAATTTTTTCTCTCTCTCATTTCGACCATTTAAAACATCTTATAAGTTATTTTATCTTATTTTATCCAAAAACTTCAACATCTTTTAAGTTCTAAAGACATCTTATAAGATGTAAGAGCTTATAAGCTCTTTTAAACAAGATTAGCCAAGCACCATATTAAACTTAAGAATGGATATGAGCTACATCTTTTGCACGTTTTCTTATGTTGTCTCATTCAATTGAATAAATAATAACCACTTCTCCGTCATAAATAATAATTAGTACAATTTTTTTCCTATCAATCTTTTGTAACACTCTCTCTATTTTTTATATATCATTACTAATAAAATTATTATTATTATATAAGGATTCGACTTGTTCAAGAAGGCGGTTTGTTGAATCCAAGTCCAAGTCATGGCCAATGAAATTATTTGCCTCATTGGAGACTGATTCATACATATTTGTGAGTATTTTTTGTTTATTTTTGCGTTTTGTTTTGTACGTTGTAATAGGTTTTAGGTCGTGTTTTCTCTTGTTATTCTTTCTTTAGCTTTTTTACGTAGCTTGTGTCGACTTTTATTCATTTTAGTACTCTTTCTCGTATCTTTTGTAAATATTTATTTTAGTTTGGTTTTCTTGTCTTTCCAGTTAATCGAGCGGAGCCAAGTGCATCCCCAAGAGTTACAATCAGATCGGATTGATAAAATCATAACAAAGATTTGGGAAACACGCCCGTCGATTAACTAGCAATCGATGCATCACCGACACACAGCTTCCACCCGCATCGAACTGTATGTCAATCAACCTGTCGAGGAATGCACACTACCATCAATCGATGAGCCATTTCGACTCAACATCGACATGCACCAACTACTACTTTGATATTCGGAGTCGATCGACCTACCAAGAAATTTATGCCATTGTCGATTGACAAGAAATCGACGCATGATCGATGATAGTGATCCCGTTGATTGACGCAAGTCGACGGTCGATCAATAGTCGTCATTACTAGATAAACTACCATGGTGTCCTCCTTGATCAACACTATTTAAGAGGCAACACTTTCTAGTTGCGATAAGATTTGGATACTTACCTATTTCTGACCCAGAAAACTCATTTTCAAACACCTTGTTCACCCCCCTTTCCTCATTTGATAATTTAGTAAAAACTGAGCTTTTGTTCTTGATTTTAAGAACTTGGATTTTGAGAAACTAGATTGTTGGGACCTCCCTTGTCTCTTTTTGTGATTACGATTTGAAGAATTTGTTTGGGTAATTTCTATACTCGATTCCTTGCATTTCTCTTGTGGGTTGGTGTCCCCTCCTCCTAGTGGTAACATTATTGGGTGTAAGTGGGTTTTTCGTATCAAGCGCAAACCTGATGGCTCCATTGATAAATACAAAGCTCGCCTGGTTGCGAAAGGTTTTCATCTACGACCTGGAGTTGATTTTCATGAGACCTTTAGCTCTGTGGTTAAGCCTGCAATAATGTGGACTGTTCTCACTATTAATCTTTAGTTGAATCGGCCACTGTGCCAGCTTGACGTCAGCAACGCCTTCTTGCATGGCAAGTTGAATGTCCCTATATATATGCAGCAACCCCCCCGGTTTCAAGTACGCCACTGCCCCTTCTCATGTATGCCTGCTCTGCTTCACTCTGTATGGCCTTCGACAGGCACCTCGGGCTTGGTTCAATTCTCTCAGCTCATCCCTTTTGTCCTTTGGTTTTGTTCAATCCAGGGTGGATTCTTCTCTGTTCACATATAATAAGGGTGGTGTCCGTATATTTGTACTCGCCTATGTTGAAGATCTCATCATTACTGGGTCTTGCTCCAACATTGTTACCACTATTACGGAACATCTAATGAAGTCCTTTTTGGTGAAGGATCTCGGCCCCCTGGCCTACTTTCTTGGAGTTGAGGTTACCCGTTACAAGGAGGGAATCTTCTTATCCTAACATAAGTATATATTGGATCTTCTTCGACGATTCAAACTGGATGGCGCCAAGCCAGTTTCCACTCCAATGTCCTTAAAGCCATCTTCCATATCCAGTTCTTCTAATGCTACTTAGTATCGTAGTGCTATTGGCGGTCTCCAATACCTCACTCTCACTCGTCCTGACATCGCTTTTACAGTGAACAAGCTGGCCCAGCATATGGCGCCTCCACTCGCCTCTCATTGGGACGTTGTTAAACGCCAGTTTCAGTATCTCAAGGCAACTTTGCATCATGGCCTTCTTCTCCGCCATTCTTCCTCCCTCAACATTATTGTCTTCTTTGACTCTGATTTTGGTGGTGATCTTGTTGATGGAAAGTCCACCTCGGCTTACGTTGTCTTCCTCGGTTTGACTCCTATCTTTTGGCGATCAAGAAAGCAATGTGGGGTTGCTCGCTGAAGAAGTGATTTTTGGAAAATAAAGGTTTGTTTGGCTTGGTATTATCGGAAATTGATTTGATTGAAGGATCAAAGTGTTTGTAGCTTGAAGAAATAAAAGGAAAATGAAAATAAAGCAATTAAACTAAGCTAGGAAATGAAATTTCATGTTGGTCGGATGCCTCATCGTATGCCCCAATATGAAAATGCAAAGAAATAATGAAAATAAGCAAGAACAAGCAATATTTCACCAAGTACAAGCATGAAGCTCAAGGTACAACTATGCTTGCATGAACATAAAAACTTGAATAATGAAAATTGACAGAAATCGAAAGCATGCATAGAAAGAGAAATGAAAATTGACGTCAAAGTTTAAAATTTACGAGAATTAACAATAAATAAAGCCTAGATCTAAGATTAAGCATGAAACAATGCATGAAAATACATTTCAAAATAAAGCATATGAAATACTCAAAATAAAAACTATCCAAGACCCGATCTATGATCTTGACGTGTCACTCATCTAGATTCCATAGATTATTCATAAGATCTAACAAGAAATCAAAGAGCTAAGACAAAAGGCATAAAATTTAAGAACATGCATGAAAGTGAAGAACAAAGCATGAAAATAAAAGAAAGCTTACTTGAATTAAAGGGATGAAGTACAAAGCTTGAGTTAAATTGCAATAAAGTAAAATCCAAGGGAGTACTTAAATTCTTCTTAGGCTTACAAACCCAAGACAATGCTTAAAAACTAAATCTAAAACCTAAGAGAGAGAAAACCAATTTAGAAGTTAAAAGGAAAAATAAGCCCAAGCACATGCAAGAGTTGGGTGTTGAATGGATGCCTTCTTCAGGTCAAGATGTGGGGTTTATATAGTTATTTGTAGGGGAAAACTCGTCAATTCGCCAAAATTACCGGAGTTGCAGTTGATCGACTGCAGGCAATCAATCGACACACAGTCGATCGACTAGGGTCAGTCGATCGACTGCTTCGCCAAATTGAGGTGAGATATTGCCGAGCAGTCGATTTCTGAGCTTTCAGTCGATCTATGGATCTCAGTCGATCCACTACCTTGCAGTCGATTTGTCGCCTTTTAGTCGATCGGAGCTGACTTCGGCTCGGTTTCCTCGTTTCGGCACGGGTTTGGGCTCTAAAGTCTCGACTCGGAAATAGACGCATTCTAGCAAGCCTTGGAGCGATTCTAACTCATCAAACCACCTACAACATAAGAGTTTTAAGCTCAAAAACCCGCCAAACAAACAAACTATAACATTATGAGTATAAAGCTCAAAACATTTTAAACGGGAAAATAACCTAAAATCTTAACAAACTAGACTTAAAATTTCTAAAAACAACTCTAACCCTAATTAAAAACACGGGAAAATTACCACAATTACATGCAGAACACTTGCTCCTCCACCGAGGAGGAGTATAGATCCTTAGCCACCGCTGCCTCGGAGGTCTGCTGGATTCATAATCTCTTTACCGACCTCGGTCTTCGTCCACCTTCAACGCCGCGTGTTCTATGCGACAATATGGGCGCCACTCGTCTGGCTCTTAACCTAGTTCAACATTCTCGAATGAAGCACATTGCAATTGATCTTCATTTTTATCCGTGATCTTGCCTCTAAGGGTCGTGTTGCAGTCTCTTATGTCAACACTTAAGATCAATTAGAGGATCTGTTGATGAAGCCATTAGCCCATGCTCGCTTTCAGCTTCTTCGTTCCAAACTCTCCGTCGCCGATAGGACGACGATTTTGCGGGGGCGTATAAGGAATAAAATCACCTAATATCTCTCCGATTTTATTAAAGAATATTCTACATTATGAAGAGATATTTTGTATTTATTTATTTAATTGTTATATCTTATCCATACTTATCTTACCTTGTATCATGTATAAATACTTCACAAGTTAATAGAGAAAAATCAACTTCCCAAATTATATTTTCTACAGTTCATAGCCGATTCCACCATTGGCAACATGGTTTGCACCATGACCTCCCATGTTAAGAATGTTACCCCCATTGCCATATGAACCTTACATACTTAACAAAAATTTCAAATACAAATGAAAGCTAGAAACACAAAGAGACTACAAGCAAATCAAAAACCTTAACCAAGCTGAGTTGCAACGGCGCCATTTTGTTTTGTAAGTTTTTGTGGTGGGTGTTGAAAATAAGAAAAGTGGGTTCATTGGCTTGGTATTATCGGAATTCGATTGCTAAGTAAGAATCAATGTGTTTCTAGCTTTGAAATATAAATTATAATGAAAATAAAGGGAAATAAACTTACTAGAAAGTGTAAAATGCAAGTTGGCCAGATGCCTCGAGTGTGTGCTGAAATTGAAAGTGCAAGCAAGAATGAAAATATGCAAGTAGAAGCAAAGTTTTACCAAGTACAACTAAAACAACCTAAAGTACAACCATGCATGCATGATCATAAAATTGGAAATAATGCAAATTAGCAAAAATTGAAAGCACCAATAGAAAGAGCAACAAAAGTTGACGTGAAAGTTTAAAACTTTTCTAAAAACAACAAGAAACGAATAGTAGATCTAAGATTCAACTTAGAACTATGCATGAAAACAAGATCCACAATAAAGCATATGAAATACTCAAAATAAAAACAATCAAGGACTCGATCTATGATCTTGGTGTGTCACTCACCTAAATTCCATGGACAAATCATAAGATCTAACAAGAAATCTAAGAGCTAAGGCAAAATTCATAAAATGAAGAACAAGCATGAAATTCAAAGAAAGCTTACTTGAAATAAGGAAAGTAAATACAAACTTGAATAAAATTGCAACAAAATAAAATCCAAGGGAGTACTTGAATTCTTCTTAGGCTTACAAACCCAAGGCAAAGATTGAAATTAAATCTAAAAACCTAAGAGAGAGAAAATAAATATAAAAACTAGAGAGAAAACTAACCCCAACCCCAAGCTTGGGTTGGGAGAATGGGGGATTTGATGGATACATTGTTGGTGAAAGATGTGGGGGCTTATATAGTTATTTGTAGGGGCAAGATTATCAAAATGCCCAAACCCTCCGTGGAGCGGTCAATCGACTGCCTTGCTGATTCGAAGTCCGCTACTTTTGAGCAGTCAATCTTGGAGCTTTCAGTCGATCTGTGGTCAGTCGATTGGTAGCATTTCAATCGATCTGAGTTGCTTTCGGCTCGGTTTTCTCATTTCGGCATGGATTTCTGGCCTCAATGCCTTGACTCAAACCTAGGCGTATACCGGCACGTCTTGGAGCAAATCCAATTCCTTGAGCCTCCTACAACATAAGAATCCTTAACTCAAAAACCCACGAATCGCCACCAACAACGTATATACAAAAGCTCAATCATTAAAACAAGAAATAAACTTAAAAAACTAATGAAACACGACTCAAAACTACTAAAAACAACACTAAAATCTAACTAAAAATACGAGAAAAATACCACAATTACATGCAAAACAATCGTATCTTGGTTGTTGGTCGAATTACACGACACATGTGAATACGCACATGTTCGTTTATATTTTTCAATTGAGATCGGGGCAAAATCACCACACGTGCCTAAAATGATAGGATTTATTTCATTTTTACTAATTTCCTATAAATTTGATTTTTTTTTTGAATTTTTAATCAATTAAAATAAACCAAGGGGAAGAAATTCCCCTCGAAAAAAACCGAGGGGACTAAATTGCCCTCGGTTTTATCCGAGGGGAACCCCTCGTTTTTTTAATTAAAATAAAATCGAAAAAATTTAAAAAAACCAAGGGAGAAAATCTCCTCAAAAAAAACCGAGGGTACAAAATTGCCCTCGATTTTTCCCGAGGGGATTTTCATCCCCTCAAAAATTCAAAAAAAATAGAAAATGCATATTTAACGATCGACACCCGGTCCTCGTGGTTCCATGTCACCAAGAAGCAACCCCTTGACACCTCGTTCATAAAATTGATAGGATTTGTTTTTATTTTTTCTTACGATTTTTTATTACTTTTATTGATTTAATTAAAAAAAATAGAAAAAAATGTTTTTAACGATCGACAACCAATTCTCGTGGTTCCAAGACACCGGTATGAACCCCTTGCCATCCCGTTCATAAAATGATAGGATTTTTTTAATGAATTTTCTATTTTTTCTATTTTTTTTTTGAATTTCTAATTAAAAAAAATATAAAATATTTATTTAACGATCGATACCCGATCCTCATGGTTCAAAGACACCGTGTCGCACCCCTGGACACCCCGTTCATAAAATGATAGGATTTATTTTATTTTATTTTTATGATGTTTCTTATTTTTCAATTTCTTTTAAATTTTAATTAAAATCGAAAAAAATAGAAAACGTGTATTTAACGATAGACACCCGATCCTCGTGGTTCCATGATACCGTGTCACACTTCTTGACACCCCTTTTGTAAAATGATAGGATTTGCTTATATTTTTACGATTTTTTATTTTTTCATTTTTATATAAAATCGAAAAAAATAAATAGAAAACACGTATTTAACGATCGACACCCGATCCTCGTGGTTCCATGACACCGATACGCACCCCTTCCTGCCTTCACAAAATCAAGAGGTTTCGTCGCTTCGCGTTTCCAACCGAACAAGTTGATCGATCGATCGTATCTTGATTGTTGGTCGAATTACACGACACGTGTGAATACGCACATGCTCATTGATATTTTTCAATCGAAATCGGGTCAAAACCACCCCCATGTGCCTAAAATGATAGGGTTTATTTCATTTTTATGATTTTTCTATTATTTAGATTTTTTTTCGATTTTTCAAAGAAATTCCTCTCGGAAAAAATCGAGGGGACTAAATTGCCCTCGGGTTTTTTCGAGGGGAATTTCATCCCCTCGGTTTTTTTAATTAAAAAAAGTGAAGAAAATTAAGAAAACTGAGGGAAGAAAATCCCTTAGGAATAAATAGAGGGAACAAGGTTGCCCTCGGTTTTTTCCAAGGGGATTTTCATCCCCTCGATTTCTTTAAATAAAAAAAATAAAATTAAAAAAACAAAACGTGTATTTAACGATCGAAACCCGACCTCATGGTTCCAGGGCATCGAGACTAATAGATAGTAAATCTTATGATTCTCCGTATCTCATATATATAGTACGTTTATATTGTATCGTGTAAATTACCGAGATTAGGGGTTCTCTTGAGTTGTATTTATGTACGCTTTTACGATGAATAGAACAACGGATTACATTCCTTTATGGTATCAAGAGACTAGGGTTTTGTTTTCCGCTGCGCCCTAAACGCTTGCGTTTTTCTGTTTATTCTTTTCCAATCTGCTTCTTCTTTTCTTCTGATGGCGAGTACCAAGGCTGGCTTTCACCCGGCCCTTGCCATTTCAAATATTAAAAATCACATCTCTATTGTTCTTGAATTTGAAAATGTCCAATATGCGACATGAGAAGAGTTGTTGAAAATCCATGCCTGATCTCATCGGGTCCTTCAACATATCATACCACTTACACCACCCTTACCCGCACCAACGACCGACAAAGACAAGGAATTATGGCTCACCCTTGATGCCACTTCTCTTCAGTGGATTTACAACACCATATCCCATGATCTCCTACATACTATTTTAGTTCCCGACTCCACGGTTGAGCAGGCATGGACGCGGATTTGCGGAATCTTTCGGGATAATCGTCACTCCCAGGATATCTCCCTCGAGCAAGAGTTTTCTTCCACAACCATGGCGGATTTTCCAAGTGTCTTGGCATATTGTGAGCCCCTCAAGGTCCTTGTGGATCAATTACAAAATGTCGGGTCGCCAATGATGAACGATCGCCTCGTTCTATAACTTGTTGCTAGACTCACCAAGGCGTACGGAGGGGTCACTACACTGCTCCGACAAAGCAATCTATTACCCCCATTTCATAAAGCACAGTCGATGTTGGTTCCGGAGAAATCAGGATTGGCAAAACGCGTTGCCTCTGGTGCGGCGCTAGTGTCCATTTCACAGTTGGTTGCCGACGCATTGCGAGTGCGGCGCTAGTGTCCATTTCACAGTTGGTTGCCGACGCATTGCGACCTTCTTCATCGGGCTAGCGGCAGAAACAAAAAAGGAAGGGCTCCCGCCCTGGGGGTCATTCAGGACAGAAGCAGCCCCAGCAGTTCCAGAATCAGCCACCGCCACCCTCTTGGCCGCAGCAACAGTGTGCAGGTCATTCGGGTCAACCGACGTGGCCGTGGTAGTGGCATTGGCCGGCTCCGCCTTGCCCGCATCCGACGCAGACATGGTCTCGGCCTCCGTTCGGATCTCGTTCGCCCTCTCAAATGTCGCAGCCACAACCAGGTTTTCTTGGCCCATGACCTCAGGCATATTCGGCACAGTCCGATCCAACCCTGACAGACATTGAGGCTGCCATACTCTTGGACTCACTCCTCCTAATCCAAATTGGTACATGGACACGGGTGCTACATCTCACATGACCTCGGCACAAGGTAGTCTCTCGTCTTATTCCAATCTACGCATGAAACATGATATTTTTGTAGGTAATGGTCATAATATTCCGGTTAATGGTATTGGGCATGATATTATTTCTCATTCCCAACCTAAATTTACATTGAGAAATGTTCTTCATTCTCCAGCGATTGGTACAAATTTAGTCTTTGTTCGTAAATTCACGACCGATAATTCCGTGTCTATTAAGTTTGACACTTTTGGATTTTTTGTTAAGGGTTTTCAGATAAGGATGCATCTAATGAGATGTGAGAGTCGGGGGGCATTTTATCCTGTCACAACTAGAGGGGGAGTATCTTCGTTTGCATTTTTGGTTTTGTCGTCGACTTTGTGGCATAATCGTTTGGGTCATCCTGGACAGTCTATTTTTGATTCTCTTCGCATGAATAAATTAATCCAATGTAATAAACAACGTACTTCTCATGTATGTTCCTCGTGTTCTTTGGGAAAACATATTCGTTTGCCATTTAAGGCCTCCACTTCTAGTTCTTTATTGTCGTTTGACATTATTCATAGTGATGTTTGGATATCTTCTATTTTGAGTTCGTTGGGTCATCATTATTATGTGATTTTTTAGATGATTTTTCAATCTTTTTATGTACATTTCCTTTATCTCATAAATCCCAAGTGTTTAATGCGTTCTTGACGTTTGGAGCACTAGTTCGGACACAATTTGAGTGCGATATAAAGTCTTTTCAATGTGATAATGGGAGAGAATTTGATAATCAATCTTTTCGCGAGTTAGCATCCACAAATGAGATGACTTTTTGGTTCTCATGTCCACACACATCGTCTCAAAACGGCAAAGCCGAGAGACAATTCCAAATTATCAATAACATGATTCGTACCTTGCTCACTCATGCCAACATACCTCCATCCTTTTGGAATCACGCTCTCCACATGGCCACTTATCTTCTGAATATTCTTCCCCGTCGACATATGTCCTATCATACTCATGTATGCCATTTATATCACAAGGATCCGTCATATGACCATTTACGGGTTCTTGGGTGTTTGTGCTATCCTCTATTTCCGTCAACAACGATTCATAAACTTCTTTCCCGATCTACACCGTGTGTCTTTCTCAGGTATCCGTAAAATCATCGGGGTTATAAGTGTTTTGACATGACTACTAATAAAATTATTATTTTTCAGCATGTCATATTTGATGAGTCCCGTTTCCCATTTACTGAAATTAGTTCACCAACCTCTTCCTATGACTTCCTTGATGATTCACCATCGCCGTATGTGACTCATCACATGTCCCGTTCAATCTCATCTCCTTCGTCCTTGAATATCGTGGGCTCGGTATCTAATTCTTCACCTCCACCTCCTATACCGCCCTCGGCTCCTGTCTTACCTCCTGCTCCTATCGAGCCCCCACCTACTCTTGGTCCAGTGACTCAGAGCCAGCGTGGGGTATTTTTCCCCAAGCGTCATTTTAATATCTCTACTGTGTATAAATTTCCATTACCTCCTAATCATTTAGCTGCCTTATAGGACCCTAACTGGAAATCGACCATGCAAGATGAGTTTAATGCGCTGATTGATAATAAGACGTGGGAGTTGGTTCCCCATCCGTCTGGTGTCAATATTATTCATTCTATATGAATTTTTACTCATAAAATACGCGTTGATGGTTCTTTTGAGAGGCATAAAGTCCATATTCTAGGTGATGGCAAAACTCAACAGGTGGGCATTGATTGTGGGGAGACATTTAGTCCGGTGGTCAAACCAGCTACAATCCGAACTGTGCTCAGTCTAGCTCTGTCCAAGCAGAGGTCTGTTCACCAACTGGATGTCAAGAATGCTTTTCTCCACGGCACCCTTAATGACACTGTGTACATGCATCAACCGCTCGGTTTCAGGGACTCCGCTTCTCCTGATCATGTATGCCTCTTGAAGAAATCCTTATATGGATTGAAATAGGCTCCACGATATGGGAATAAATGCTTCACTGATTTTGTATCTACTCTCAGATTCTCCAGAACTATTTCTGATCACTCCCTATTTGTGTTTAGTCAGGGGGGTCAGATGGCCTATTTGTTGCTCTATGTCGATGACATTATCTTGACAACCTTGTCTAACTTTCTTCGTCGGTCCATCATTTCGAGTCTGAGTTCTGAATTTTCTATGAAGGACTTAGGTCCCTTACATTACTTATTAGGTATCTTCGTTACGTCTCATGCTAAGGGTCTATTCCTATCTCAGAGGAAGTATGCGTCTGAGGTGGTAGATTGTGTAGGTATGTCATCTTGCAAGCTGTCTGCAACTCCTATTGACACTAATCTAAAACTCGGAGCTTCGGATTCACCGTCGGTATTGGACCCTTCTTTGTATCACAGTCTTGCCGTGCTCTTCAGTATTTAACCTTTACCCGTCCTGATATCACATATGCAGTTCAACATGTTTGTTTATTCATGCATGATCCTAGAGAAGTTCATATGGCGGCACTGAAGAGGATTTTTTGTTATATTCAGGGTACACTTGACTTTGGGTTTTATTTCTCTCCGTCACCTGTCACATCCCTCATGGCTTATACAGATGCTGACTGGGGTGGGTGTCCCGACACCTGTCGTTCAACGTCGGGGTACTATGTCTTTTTATGTGATAACTTGATATCGTGGTCGGCTAAGCGTCAGTCGACTTTGTCTCGCTCAAGTGTCTAGGCCGAATACTGGGAGGTTGTCAATATGGTTTTTGAATCATGTTGGCTGCGAAACTTGCTTCTTGAACTTCATTGCCCGGTCCTGAGTTCGACTATTGTGTATTGTGACAGTATTAGTACGATCAACCTCTCTGTTAATCCCGTCCAACAACAACGAACTAAACACATCAAGATAGATATTCATTTTTTTTTTGAAAAGGTTTCTCGGGGTCAAGTTCGAGTTCTTCATGTCCCTTCTCGATATCAACTGCGGATATTTTTACGAAGGGCCTGCCCCGTGTATTATTTGAGGATTCTCGGTCCAATCTTCGCATTCATTGAACGCCTGCTTCGATTGCGGGGGTGTAAAAGATAGTAAATCTTATGATTCTCCGAATATCATATATATGGTAGGTTTATATTGTATCGTGTAAATTACCAAGATTATGGGTTCTCTTAAGTTGTATTTAAGTACGCTTTTATGATGAATAGAAAAACGGATTACATTCCTTTAGAGACGCACCCCTTTCCACCCCATTTGTAAAATGATAGGATTTTTTTTATTTATTACAATTTTTCTATTTTTTTCATTTTTTTCTCAATTTTTAATTAAAATCTAAAAAAAATAGAAAACGCATATTTCACGATCGACCCCGAACCTCATGGTTCCATGACACTGAGACGCACCCCTTGCCACCCCGTTTTTTAAATGATAGGACTTGTTTTTATTTTTTACGGTTTTTCTATTTTTTTTTGAATTCTTATTTAAAATCGAAAAAAAACATAAAACGCGTATTTAACAATCGACACCCGATCCCCATGGTTCCATGATACCGTGTCGCCCTCCTTGCCACCCTGTTTGTAAAATGATATGATTTTTTGTTTTTACAATATTTCTATTTTTTATTTTTTTTTCAAAATTTTAACTAAAATAAAAAATAAAAAAAAATACATATTTAACGATCGACACCCAATTTTAGTGGTTCCATAACACCGATATGCACCCTCCGCCACCCCGTTCGTAAAATGATAATATTTGTTTTTATTTTTTACGATTCTTTTTTGGTTTTTTTACAATTGTTTATTTAAAATTGAAAAAAAAAATAGAAATCGCGTATTTAATGATCGACACCCGATCCTCGTGGTTCCATGACTCCCAGATACACCCCTTGCCCCCTTCACAAAATCACGACACTTCCTCGCTTCGCGTTTCCAACCGAACAAGTTGATCGATCGATCGTATATTAGTTGTTGGTCGAATTACATGACACGTGTGAATACGCATATGCTCGCTGATATTTCTCAATTGAAATCGGATCAAAACCAATCCACGTACCTAAAATGATAGGATTTGTCTCATTATTATGAATTTTTATATTTTCTTTGATTTTTTTCAATTTTTAATTAATTAAAACGCAGGGGAAGAAACTTCCCTCTGAAAAAACCAAGGGGACTAAATTGTCCTTGCTTTTTTACGAGGTGATGACTTTGGTTTTCATGAGGTGAATTTCTTCCCCTCGATTTTTTTAACTAAAAGAAATCGGAAAAAATTAAAAAAACCTAGGGTAAGAATTTCCCCTTGGAAAAAACCGAGGGGACAAAACTTCCCTCGGGTTTTTCCCAAGGGGATTTTCATCCCCTCAGTTTCTTTAAATAAGAAAAATTGAAAAACTTTCAAAAAAACTAGAAAATGCGTATTTAACGATCGACACCCAATTCTCATGGTTCCATGGTACTGAGACGCACCCTTTGTCACCCCATTCATAAAATGATAGGATTTGTTTTTATTTTTTTACAATTTTTATATTTTTTTTATTCTTTTGAATTTTAAATTAAAATCGAAAAAAAATAGAAAACACGTATTACACGATTGACACCCGAGCCTCTGTCACGGGATGCCCCTTCAGAGCCTGTGATAGCCTGGCCCGCAGCCACTTTTGCGGGCCGTCGACCGGAACCTCACAAGGAATGCCGAGCTCAACGCACACCAAGTTAAAGTCCTTAGTGTAGGTGTTTTACTTTCGGATGTAATGTACATATTTTCTTTGTCGCTACTATGGTAGCAAGGGGTGGGCTTCCACAACCCTTCGAATGTCTAGTCAGTTTACTTTGCTTTATTTTGTTAAGCCTATTATAGGGGGAATAGGATCTACGAACGAATTGTTAAGAAGAAGAAAGCTTTGCTCTGGAGCCCCCCTCTCCAACATCGCACATTGTAACTCGCTGGCATATTGTAATTCGCTTTCGTGATTAATAAAAGTCGAATCGTTCTTTCAAACTTTGTTGTGCCACTAAAGCGCCCCTGGCGTGAGTGCGTCGCACAGCCCAAGCATTCAAGCAAGTTAAGGCGGACGTAGTCAGTGTAATCAACTACTAGCCGCACGGTGCGCTCTTTAGCACATACACTACAAGCGCCCCGTGACAGGTGGTATCAGAGCCTCGGCCTGATCCATCGGACCGAGGTAGAATGTCGYAATCAAGTGAGACGGCGAACCTTGTTCGCGCTCCCAATGGGAACCAACGAATAAACATGGTTGAGGAAAGGCTGGTGGAAGTGGAAAGATGGGCGACAGAAAGATGCCCTAGGTTAGAAATAATGGTGGAAGAGATGGGAACAGCAATACACGATCTCCAACACTAGTTGGATGAAAGTCGGGCGGCTTGCCGCATGCTTAAGGATGCCCTCCAGGCCACAAACCTGGTTGAGATGAAGCAACAGTGGGAGACCGTTAACGTGGTCGAAATGAGACGTGAAATGGAAGCAATGTCATTTCAGATTGGCTTGCTTTAGCGGGCGGTGGCAAATGGTCCCCCCGCTGCTCCCACACCCATGGAGGGTGCCAGAGTACCGGACCCGAAGCCGTATAATGGGGCTCGAGTCGCGAAGGAAATCGACAATTTCCTCTTTGACATGGAATAGTACTTCCTCGCCATCAACATGACGGACGAGGCAAAGAAAGTGGCGACAGCCACAATGTACTTGGTGGACGATGCAAAATTGTGGTGGTGGACGAAATATCAGGATATACAAGATGGTCGGGTGCGACTAGAAACATGGGCAGATCTCAAGGACGCAATAAAATTACAATTCTTCCCGGAGAACGTCGAGTATAATGCTCGTCGAGCCTTGAGAGCAATCAAACAGACGGGATCAGTGCACAATTATGTGAAAACCTTCTCGACCCTCATGCTGGACATCCGACATGTCCGAGAAAGACAAGCTCTTTACCTTCATGGAAGGACTCCTGCCCAATGCTAGGGCATAACTACAACGACAATAAGTAAATGACCTGAACACGGCGATGGGAGCAGCAGAACGATTAATTGATTTTGAGCCCGAAGTTAAGAAAACTGCTGCGACCTCATCAACAAGCACACCCGTCCGCACGAACACGACATATCGGCCCTACAAACCATATAATGGATAAAACGAGGGAAGTGGCACCTTCCGGTCGCCAACAAACTCGCAGGGAAGTTGGGGATCGAATACTAATACTTATCCGGGTAAACCACCATCAACACAATATAAGGCATCAAGTTCTACCGTGAAGAAGGAGACATGCTTCTTCTGTGATGGACCGCACGCGGTCAGGGATTGACCGAATAGGAGAGTATTGAATGCCATCGCGGGTATTGCAGCGAATCAGGTGCCTGATTCAGAAGAACCAGAACATAATGTGGAAGTTGAGCCCGAGGGTGACCCTAGCCTCGGAGCAATGGGGCATTGGTGCAACGCCTTGTCCCCGAAGAACACTACGACATACACCGTTCCTTCAAAGAGAGAGAAGGGACCGAGTACCCCGAAGAGTCGGGGACTCTTATTCGTTGAAGTAAGAATCAATGGGAGAAACATTCGTGCCATGATTGACACTGGTGCCACGCACAACTATGATGCAAGTACTGAGGCGGAAAGAATCGGACTTGTGCTAGAGAAAGGGGTTGGAAAGGTGAAAGCCATCAACTCGGACGCTCAACCTATTGCTGGAGTGGCCAAGCACATATCAATCAGGGTTGGTCCATTTGAGGGAAGGACCAACTTATCGGCGGTTGTGATGGATGACTTCAAACTCATCTTGGGTCTAGAGTTTTTAAGAGACACAAAGACTGCAGTGTTTCCCCATGCAAATAAGTTGCTGATGATGAGGGAAAAATTTGCCATCATCCCGCTCCAAGCGGGCAACCAAGGAATGAGAAGTGTGTCGGCAATGCAGTTTAAGAAGGGTTGTACGCATGATGAACCGTCTTATCTCTGCACTATCAGATTTGAAGAGTTCGAAGAGCGGTCAGAACCGATCCCCGATGTAGTAAAAGGACTTCTGAACGAGTTTGGAGATGTGATGCCAAGCGAGATGCCTCGCAAGTTACCACCAAAGCGAGAGGTGGATCATGAGATTGAGTTGGTGCCCGACACAAAACCACGCTAGGGCACCATACCGGATGATGCAGCCTGAGCTCGTGGCTTAGGAAGCAGTTGAGGGAGATGCTCGAATGTGGAATCATTCGGCCAGCGAAATCGCCTTACGGAGCGCCTGTCTTGTTCCAAAAGAAGTCAGATGGGTCCCTTCGGTTTTGTTGTGATTATCGAGCTCTGAATAAGCTCACAGTGAAGAACAAATATCCTATTTCGCTCGTCGCAGACTGTTTCGATCGGCTTAGTCAAGCGAAGTTCTTTACCAAAATTGATCTAAGGTCTGGGTATTGGCAAGTTTGAATAAAATAAGGAGATGAAGCGAAGACAACGTTCGTGACACGATATGGCGCATATGAGTTCTTAGTTATGCCTTTCGGGTTGACGAACGCTCCAGCTACTTTCTGCACCCTCATGAACCAAGTACTCCACGGTTTTTTGGATGAGTTCGTAGTGGTGTACCTGGACGACATTGTCATTTACAGTGAAACCTTAGCGGATCATCTGGAGCACCTCCGCAAGGTCCTCACAAGACTTAGGGAGCATCAGTTGTATGCGAAGCCTTCGAAGTGCTGTTTTACCCAGAAGAACATCATTTTCTTGGGGCACATCATTGAACGGGGTAGAATTCGAATGGACCCTGCCAAGATTCGGGCTATTGACGAGTGGAAGACGCCGGGTAATGTTCACGAAGTGCGGTCGTTCCTTGGACTGGCCAATTATTACAGGAAATTTGTGAAGGGATACTCTGAAATAGCAAAACCTCTGACCGATTTGACAAAGAAGACGGAGACTTGGAATTGGTCACCCCAATGCCAAAGTTCTTTTGAGAAGCTGAAGCAGGCTATCACCACCGACCCGATGTTAGCCCTACCAGATCTATCGAAACCTTTTATGATGGAGACGGACGCATCCGATTTTGCCCTTGGAAGAGTGTTGATCCGAGAAGGGCATCCAGTTGCTTTCGAGAATCGGAAGCTGAAGGACGTGGAGAGGCGCTACCCAGCGCACGAAAAGGAGTTGCTTGCAGTTGTACACTGCCTGCGATAGTGGAGACATTACTTATTGGGTTTACCTTTTGTTGTGAAAACAGATAATACGGCGGTCAGCCACTTCTTGACGCAGCAGAAGTTGAATGGCAAACAGGCACGTTGGCAGGAATTACTTTCGGAATTTAATTTTGTACTGGAGTACTGTGCCAGCTCTAGTAACCAGGTGGCAGATGCACTCAGCCGTCGGGCAGACTTAACGGAAACGCAGACGGTGGCAGCGCTTACGTCGAGTAGGATTTTTACTCAGTTATTGGACCAAGTACGCGAGATGATGAAGACTGATTCCACAGCTCAATGTCTGGTGGATTTGGTGAAGAAAGGGAAGTCCCGAAAGTTTTGGTGGACGATGGAGTCTTGAGGACCAAGGGCGACCGCCTATACATCCCGAGGGGCGGGGACCTGCGGAAATCAATCATTGCGGAATGCCACGACACTCTCTGGGCGGGCCACCCCGGAGAGGAGAGCACAGTGGCCCTAGTCCAGAGGGCCTACTTCTGGCCACAAATGCGGGATGACATCGACACGTTTATACGCACATGCTTGGTATGCCAACAGGACAAGCCGGATCGTCAGAAAAAGGCAGGATTGTTGGAACCACTACCCGTGCCAACGAGACCCTGGGAGAGTGTGTCGATGGATTTCATTGGCTTACCAAAGGTTGGGGAACTCGACGCCGTCATTGTCGTGGTGGATCGGTTCTCCAAATACGCAACTTTTATTCTGGCATCCAGATCCATTACTGCGGAGGGGACGGCTCATCTCTTCTTCAAGAACATTGTCAAATACTGGGGATTGCCGAGGGATATAGTCAGTGATCGGGACCCCCGATTCACTAGAAATTTTTGGGACGAGCTCTTTCGATTGCTCGGGTCCAAGCTAAACATGAGCTCAAGTTATCATCCACAATCGGACGGACAGACGGAGCGCTTCAATTCGATGTTGGAGGAGTACCTCCGCCACTTTGTTAGCYCTAATCAGAAGAACTGGGTGACAATCTTGGATGCGGCACAACTATGCTTTAATGCTCAGAAATGCTCCACCACTAATGGGAGTCCCTTCGAGATATGTACCGGTCAGCAGCCGCTRCTCCCGCACACTATTGATACCCCACGTGGCTCCAGGACCTCCTCAGCYCAAAARTTCTCCCTCGAGTGGGAGCAAAARCTTGACCTGGCACGCGGATACCTTGAGAAGGCACAGTGGCGGATGAAAAAATATGCTGACCAAAAACGTAGTTTCGTAGAGTATAAAGTCGGGGATGAAGTGATGGTCAGGGTTCCAAGCCAGAGTATGTCCAAAACGTCCCGTGGGAGAGATTCACGCTTAATGCAGAAATACATTGGCCCCTTACCGATCACCCGCCGCATTGGAAAGGTAGCTTACAAACTGGAGCTACCCCCATGGTGGCGCATACACGACGTCTTCCATGTCAGCCAGCTCAAACCGTACCAGGCAGATATGGAGAACACCAACCGCAACCAGCCCAGCCGGCCCCAATTGAAGTTGTCACGTACCATAGGGAAGCGAGTGGCCGAGGCGATCATCAACCATCGAGACACGGGCACGCGGAAGAAGCTGCACAGGGAGTACCTCGTCAAATGGTTTGGAGGCAGCTTACAGGAGAGCACCTGGGAGAAGGAGACAACACTCAAGGCGTTTCAACCGCTCATCGACGCATACAAGAACTCCATGACGCCGGGGACGTCGTCAACTCAGGTGGGGGAGAGATGTCACGGGATGTCCCTTCAGAGCCCGTGATAGCCTGGCCCGTAGCTACTTTTGCGGGCCGTCGACCGGAACCTCACAAGGAATGCCGAGATCAACGCACACCAAGTTAAAGTCCTCAGTGTAGGTGTTTTACTTTCGGATGTAATGTACATACTTTCGGATGTAAAGTCCTCGTTGATATTTTTCAATCGAAATCGGGTCAAAACAACCCCACGTGCCTAAAATGATAGGATTTTATTCTATTTTTTTTTTTATGATTTTTCTATTATTTTTATTTTTCTCTTAATTATTAATTAATTAAAAAAACTGAGGGGAAGAAATTCCCCTCGAAAAAAACCGAGGGGACTAAATTTTCCTCGGTCTTTTTCTGAGGGGAATTTCTTCCCCTCGGTTTTTTTAACTAAGAAAATTGGAAAAAAAATTAAAGAAACCGAGGAGAAGTAAAATCCCCTCTGAAAAAACCGAGGGGACAAAATTGCCCTCGGTTTTTTTCCAAGGGGATTTTCATCCCCTTGGTTCCTTTAAATAAAAAACAATTCAAAAAAAAATAGAAATCGCATATTCAACGATCGACACCCAATCCTCATGGTTCCATGGCACCGAGACGCACCCCGTTCCACCCCATTCATAAAATGATAGGATTTGTTTTTATTTTTTTACGTTTTTTCTATTCTTTTTTTCAATTTTTTATCAAATTTTTAATTAAAAAATAGAAAACGCGTATTTAACGATCGACACCCAATCCTCATGGTTCCATGACACTGAGACACACCATCACCATCCCGTTCGTAAAATGATAGGATTTATTTTATTTCTTTACATTTTCTTTTAATTTTTTCAATTTTTTCTTTTAATTTTTTAATTAAAATCAGAAAAAATAGAAAACGCGTATTTAATGATCAACACCCGATCCTCGTGGCTCCATGACACCGAGAAACACCCCTTGCCACCCGTTTGTAAAATGATAGGATTTGTTTTTATTATTTATGATTATTTTTTATTTTTTATGATTTCTTATTTAAAATTGAGAAATAGAAAAAGCGTATTTAACGATCAACACCCGATCCTTGTGGTTCCATGAGATCAAGAAGCACCCCTTGTAGCCTTCAAAAAATTACGACTCTTTGTCGATTCGCATTTCCAACCGAACAAGTTGATCGATCGATCGTATCTTGGTTGTTGGTCAAATTACACGACACGTGTGAATACGCACATGCTCATTGATATTTTTCAATCAAAATAAGGTCAAAGCAACCCTAGTGCCTAAAATGATATGATTTATTTCATTTTTACAATTTTTCTATTTTTTCTATTGTTTCTCAATTTTCTAGTTAATTAAAAAAACTGAGGGGAAGAGATTCCCTCAGAAAAAATTGAGGGGACCAAATTGCCCTCGGTTTTTTCTGATGGGAATCTCCTCCCCTCAGTTGTTTTTGTTATTTAATTTTTTTGATTTTTTTTCTTTTTCAAGAAAATCGAGAGGACAAAATTGCCATCATTTTTTCTGAGAGAATTTTCTTCCCCTCGGTTTTTTTGTTGTTTAGTTTTTTTTTTGTTTTTTTTAATTCCCCAAAAAATGAGGGTACAAAATTGCCCTTGGTTTTTCCTAGGGGGTATTTTTCCCTCGTATTTTTTGCTATTTATTTATTTTTTATTTTTATTATTCTCAAAAAACCGAGGGGAAAAAATACCAACGATTTTTCCGAGGGGATTTCCTTCCCCTCGGTATTTCTGAGGGGATATTCCGTTGGTAATGATATTCTCGTAAAGCCTTCGGTATTTACAGAGACAACCATTAGCGCCGTGTTTTCGAGGGATTTACCGAAGGGTAATATTTCCCTCGAAAAAAACCGAGGCACGACACAAAACTTTGGAGTTTCAGTACGACGGCTTGTTCGACCCCACGGGGCACGTGAAGGGTTTTGAAAACGAGGCGATGCTAAGACAATACACGGATGTTGTAACATGCCGAGCTTTTTTATCTACATTACGGGGAATAGCACAGGACTGGTTTCACCAGTTAGCACCAAGAAAGATTACCAGCTTCCAAATCATGAAGGCAGCTTTCTTAAAGCATTTCGCTAGTGCTAACCTGCATACCAAACTGCGCTAATTCTATTCGCAATGGTACAACAGCCAGGGGAGAGTCTGAAACATTATGTCAATCGATTCACTAAGGCTACTTCAAAGGTACCCACGGCAAAATATGAGATAAGATCATTACACCAAGGATTAAGAAGGGAAGATTTGCGTAAATCTCTGGCCAAAAGCGACCTGCACGAACATATGAAGAAGTCTTAGACAGGTGTGATAAATATATGCAAGTGGAGGAGACCAAAGAAGAATTTAAGCTACGTTTCGGGATAGAGGTCGCAGATCTAGAGAGAGTCATCTCCAAGAGGTCGGAGCCCATGAGAGAACCACGGTGAGCAGCTCGAGGGCTCTTGACCACCAGAACAAGTGGAAGAACGGTGACCAGAGCCGATAGGAGAGAATGGAGAGAAGAAGATTTCACACCCTTGGCATATCCCCAACCAAGGGTGTTCACAATCATGGAGCAGCAGATACTCAATGATGTCAGATGGTCAGAAAGCTATACGCGAACTTCTATTAACCAAAAATTTGAGTTCTTTTGTACGTTCAACAATAATTACGAACACTCAACTGAGCGCTGCAGACATTTACGCGAGGAAATTGAAAGGCCCATTAAAGCCGGACACCTGAAGGAGGTAATGTACAGAGATAGAGAACCATGAGAACCAGTGCATCCACTACCCCCACCACCTCTAGGAGGTCCTCCTCCAAACTAGGCTGGGAGGCAGCCACAACTGGGAGGCCAAAAGAAGAATGAACAAGGAAGAGAAATAATAAAGGAAGGATAAATATGATCTCTAAGGGGCCAAAAGACGAAGACACAAACAATGCACTAAAAAGACATGCAAAGGCAGCCCGACCTGGGCCATGTGAGGTCGTTGTAATTAATAGGCGACCCATGACCTGAGGACCTATAATTTAGGCCTGAGGAACAATGCGGCCTACAGGTGGAACTTAATGACGCACTTGTGATTGAAGCTGAGGTAGCAAGGTATGAGGTCGGAATGGTATTCTTAGAAAACGGAAGCTCGGTTAACATCATATACCAGGAATGCTTGGATCAGATGAACTTAATGTTAGAATAGGGTGACCAACAAGCCAACTTGTGGCTGTGGTCCGACCTTTTTCTTATAATACAATCGGTTTTTATTCGTAATAATATCTTTTATATATTGACATTCCATATCTTTTATCCCATGCTAGTTTCATAGGTATGGTCCTGATGAAGTTACTTTATTACGGTGGATTGGTCTAGCAGAACCGTGAGATAATCCAGCACGTAATGTAACTCGTCGAACTTGTTCCTAGTCATAGGGTTACGCCATAATGAGGATACAGGCCTTTCCCGTTAAGACTAGTATTTAGTGTATGTGGACCGCGTCTCATCGGTCACGGTGTCTGGACATCGACATACATAAGTAGGTGCTCATAAGATGAGTTCACTGAACTCCCTCACCTAGAAATCTCTAAGTGGTTCTCACTCATCGAGTAGATGATTTCTATGATATAGCGTACTACATTAATCCTTAAGACCCAGACCTCATCGTGACTTCACTAGAGGACAGGCTATGTTGTGACCTGTCTCTGTGTCTCCTTGGAGGCCGATCAAAAGGGGCAACGTTCGCATAGTCGGGAATCTAGTGTTCATAATTATGATTATGAATTGAGAAAAATACGAGAAAATTATTCTGGACGCGAAAATATAATTGTTATATTTTTCGBAATTATCGTTTGTGAGAAATGATTTAATTCCGATTGGGTTTTTAATTTATAAGTGGGTCGACCCAATAAGCCATTTGGATTTAATTGGGCCGGTATTTTTATTTTAAATTAAAAAGGCTTGGATTTATTTTTTTTTAATGGGCCAGCCCAAAGCCTATTAAGATTGGGCTTATGTTTTTAAATAAAATTTAAAACCTTTGTTTTGTTTTTATTTTGGGCCCATCCGCTTTTTTGTAAGTGGGCTTTTGATTTTAATAAAAAAAATAAATAAATAAATAAAACAAAGAGAATATAAGAAGAAGAAAAAAGAGAGACGGGTTTTAGGGGTTCATACGAAACAACATATAAAACACAGACGGGATAAAACCCTAGCCACCAAGTCACAAAACTAGCCGTCCATTTTTCCGGCCGCCCCGCTTGCCGCCGGCCGCCGTCGGACCGAATCGTTCGGACCTCGTTCTCATTTTCGTCATTTTCAATCTCTCGACGGATCTAGTGCTCCATCGCGAGTACGTCGGGTAATACGGTGTGTGACACCGATTTGCCGGAGACGAGCCTCGCCCCCACTGCTGTCGTCGTCGCCGGAGACGAGCCTCGCCGGACCGCTGCCACACCTTGTTGCTGCTGTTTCGTCTCGCCGATTCTTCGTCGCAGCCCAGCGGATTTTCTGCCGTTCCGGACAACGTTGCTCCCAAGCCGACGAGTCTAACCGCAGCCAAGTGCTGATGCTCCACGCAGGAATTCGCCACAGACCGTCGCTGCTGTCCGCCGCCTTCGTGGACATCACCTCACCACCAGTCGCCGGAGTTCATCCTCCCCGACAGTCCAGGTTGCTTCCCGGCCGCGCCACCGTTCCAAACGCAGTCGGATTGTCGTCGCGCCGTTGCTGTTCCGGACAGGCCTCCGCGTCTCTCCGACGTAGCCTGTTGCTTCATCGCGCTGCTCCGCCGCCGTCGTCGCGTTGCTGCTGGACTGAAGCGCCTGTTCCGAACAGCCGCCACCGCTTCCGACAGCGCCACCGCCTCCGTCGCCGCCGTGAGAGGAACAGTCGACGATGCCGCCGACGCGCTGGACCTCCTTCGCCGACGAGCTGCTCTGCCGTGCCGTCAGGTTCGAAGGATGTTCGTATATATATATGAAATATATATTGTAGTATGTTGTGTGTGTGGGCTGTGTATAAGATACATAAATATATGATATGCAGTGTGTATGTAGTATGTTGTGTGTGTTGGCTGTGTATAAGATACATAAATATATGATATGCAGTGTGTATGTAGTATGTTGTGTGTGTTGACTGCATGTGAAAGTCATATGTGTGTTGTGCATGTGATATTTMTAAATGCATGCATGATGAGTGTGGTATGTGTATGCTGTGTGTATATTCAGTATGTGTATGATATACATGTGTGTATATGTACTGCATGATGTGTGTTAAGTATGTAATGTATATATATATATATAATATAAGATGCATGTTCAATATATATATGTATATAGTTATATTCATGCATATTATTATATATATATATGTACATACTGTTATATATATAATATATATATATAAATTGTTTATGTATATATATAATATATATTTTTATAGATATAATTAAATATATGATTAATATATATTAATATATATATATAATTGTTATGTATATGTTAATATATTAATATATATATATATATAATATATATATATATATATATATATATAATTGTTATGTATATATGTTTAATAGAAATGGACCATGCTTATTCGATTTTACGAAAATCAAATTATTTCTATTTAACAAAAGCAATTAAAACATTGTTTCAATTAATTGATTATAAAATTGGACCGTCGTCAATTGAATTCGATTCAATTAATTTAATTTTTAAATTTTTTTTTCCGCTGCGCGACGGTACCACCGATTCCCAACACTTAAAGGTAAAGTTACGGCCTGTGAAAACTCCAATATATGCTTTTAATGGCACACAAGTTATCACCGATGGAGAGATGGCGCTCCATGTAGCATGGAAAAAAGGCGAACTAAGGGTGGAGAAGAATCTCAAAATTTTGATCATCAGAGAGAGTTCAGCGTACAACGTGATACTAAGGCGTCCTGCCCTTAATGCCTTTCAAGCGATCACCTCTACTTACCACATGAGTATCAAGTATCCTGCAGGAGATAAAGTAGGGGAAATTGTATCAGAACAACAGGTCGCTAGGTTGTGTTATCAAATGACTGTAAGGAAGGGCATGAGCGAAGGTAAATGAGAAAGGGCAGGATATATGTAGGAAGGTATACTTAGTTCTAAGAAAATGAGGGAGGAGGAGCACTTTGTTCGCCCTCATGAAGAACTAATAGAAATCTTGTTGGAAGAAGACAGGCTGGAGTGCATCACCAAAATAGGAACCCGAATGACAGAACCTATAAAGGAGGAGTTGATAGTATTATTGACGGGATTTTGGGACATTTTTGCCTTTGGGGACGGAAAGCTAACTGGAGTATCTCATGAGGTCGCAAAACACCATTTGAATGTTGATCTGGAGACGCGATTTGTTCGACAGAAGAGGAAACACTTTGGGGCGTAGCTGGATAAAGTGATCGAGGAGGAGTTACAGAAGTTACTAAAGGTGGGGCACATCCAAGTGATCCGATTCCCAGAATACCTGTCTAATGTTGTGATGGTGCCGAAATCTAGACAAAAGTGGAGGATGTGCGTGGACTTTCACGATTTAAATAAGGCATGCCCAAAAGATCACTACCCACTTCCACGCATTGATCAATTGGTTGACTTGACCTCCGGCTGCGAGCTGTTAAGTATGATGGACGCATCACAGGGATACCATCAAATCCCTTTGGCAAAGGAAGACCAACCCAAGGTAAGATTTTTCACTTCCACAGGTACTTATTGCTTCGTGTCTATGCCATTTGGGTTGAAGAATGTAGGGGCGACCTATTAGAGGTTGGTAGATAAGATTTTCAGAGACCTGATAGGGTCTACCATGAAAGTTTACGTAGATGATATACTGGTAAAGAGCAAAAAGGTGGATTAACACGTGGAGGACTTACGAAGGGCCTTTGTTATACTAAGGCAATACGGAATGCGCCTTAATTCGAAGAAGTGTGCATTCAGTGTGCGATCAGGAAAGTTCTTAGGCTTCATGGTGACGGAATGGGTGATAGAAGTAAACTCAGAGAAAGTGCGAGCTGTTATGGAGATGACACATCCTCGAACGGTGCGCGATATGCAGGTACTAACTGGTCGAATTGCAGGCCTTAGCCGATTTATTTATAGGTTGGCAGAGAGGGGCGTGCCTTTCTTCAGGACACTCAGGAAGGGATCTAGGTTTGAGTGGACACAGAAGGCCGCCGAATCTTTTACTAAGCTCAAAGAAAACCTGGTGGAGATACCATTGCTAACCAAACCAATGTCAGATGAGGAATTAATTTTATATATATATCTCGGAGAGGCCACGGTAAGCTCAGTGCTCATTAGGAAGATGCACACGTGTAGAAGCCCATCTACTATGTTAGTAAGATGTTGAGAGGGGCCGAGTTGAACTACTCAGAGAGGGAGAAAGGTGGATTTGGCTAATCTATACGGAGAGGAAGCTTAGGCCTTATCTTTTGGGCCACAAGGTTAAGGGACGCACCAACCTACCTCTCAAGCAGGTTTTAAGTAATCTGAATATATCGGGAAGGCTGGTGAAGTGGGCAGTGGAACTTTGTGAATATGATGTGGTGTATGAGCCCAGGACGACTATCAAGGTTCAGGTATTAGAAGACTTTTTACAAGAGATGGTGCTCTCTTTCGAACATGAGAATGAGCAGAAGGCATGTCTACTACATACAGATGGATCCACCATGATATCGGGAGCTGGGCTAGGTATTGTCGTAACTTTCCAGAAGAAGAAAACCTTAATTTTGCGATCATGCTGGGGTTTAAGGCCTCAAATAATGAGGCCGAGTATGAGGCATTGTTACAGGGCATAAAGATAGCAAGCGACCTTGGAGCATGGAGAATTAAAGCTTACACAAAGTTGCAACTGGTTGCTCGCCAGTTCAATGGGTCATTTGAAGCAAGGGAAGATCGCATTCAGGGATATCTGAATACGATCAAGGAGGGGGTGATGTAATTCGATGAGTTTAAACTAGAGCACTTACCACGAACTGATAATATTCGGGCGGATCAGCTCGCCAAGATGGATGGAACGTTAGGTGTTTGTGAAACAAGAAAAGTCACATTAATGGAGCTAAGTTATAGTAGTGTGGACAAAGAGAAAGAGGTTATGGATATTGACGCAAAGGAAGATTGGTGAACACCAATTCGGGGGACCCTCGATAAGGTAATAACAGGAGATACACAACTATCAACTAAAGAAGCCAGGACAACAAGATTCTTTTATTTGATGAGCGGATATTTATACAAGAGGTCGCGTTTTGGTCCGTATTTGAAGTGTTTGGAAAAGGAAGAAAGGTTGAAGGTATTGCGAGAGATACACGAAGGGTACTGTGGTGACCACGCAAAAAGTAGAGCACTAGTGGGAATAAAATTGCAAGCTGGGTTCTTTTGGCCAGGAATGAAAGGAATGGCGGGCAAACTCGTTATGACATGTAGAAAGTGTCAGATGCACGCGCCTATCATTCATGTTCCCTCAGAGGATATGATGATTATGAGCTCGCCTTACCCCATTGTGCAGTGGGGGATTGATTGTGTGGCCCTTTCCAAGAACACCTGATAACAAACACCACTTGGTGGTCGCAGTTGACTACTTTATGAAGTGGGTGGAGGTCGAGACTGGGACGGGCATTGGCGAGCAGGATATCATTAATTTTATATTTAACAGTATTTTTTGAAGGTACGTTGTCCCACGGATGCTGGTCTCCGACAACGGAACACAATTTAATGGACATATGATCCAGGACTGGTGCAAACAGATGGGGATGAAGCAACGATTTGCCTCTGTGGCACATCCCCAAGAAAATGGACAAGTTGAAGTCACTAATCGTATTATCGTACAAAAATTACGACTGGAAAAAGCAAGGGGGCTTTGGCACGAAGAGCTCGCGTCTGTCTTATGGGCTTATCGAACGACCCCGCGAACTACTACAGGCGAATCACCTTTTAGCCTAGATTACGGTATGGAAGTTTTCATTCCCGATGGAGATAGTCAGAGGAGCACACCGGTTGAAAACATTCGAAAAGGAAAAAAATGAAAGATTAATCAAAGGAGCTCTTGAATCAATATGAAATACGAGACAAGGCTGCAACACGCGTGGAAATATACAAACAACGAATGCAGGTAGCCTTTAACAAAAAAGTAAAATGAAGATACTTCCAGGTCGGCGACCTCGTTTTGAAGAGGGATGATGAAACCTATACCACAAAGAAGCTGAACCCAAGCTGGATACGACTGTTCAATGTTATCAAAGTACTATAAGGGGGAGCATACGTGCTCGCAGATGCAAAAGGAAAAGCTTTACCGAGAAGTTGAAATATCTGCCATTTGAAGAAGTATTATGCCTAGCTCTCTGGATGATGGGCTCGTACGTATCACTTCTATCTCTACTTAATTTTATCATGGGCCGACGCTTCTTTAGGTCGGCGATGGACTCGCACTCTTGTTACATTTTTCACGCATTATGGGTTGATACTTATCAACAATGAATAAAGGATTTCTTATGTCATTCTATGAGTCTTTATGGTTTTATGTATATGGCTGAAACCCATGCTCTTATCAGGTCGGTAATGGAATTTATGGGCATGACAATGGATGGTTTTATGTGAGAACATGCTTGATTTACATGTTCTCGCATATCCTTGAATATGTTGGATTTACATATTCTAAGGTATTTTGAAGGGAGACATGTTTGACTTACATGTTTCTTTTAATTCTTATGTTTGATTTTCATACTTTTTATTTGGTCTTGTGTGACTTATTTGGTCTTATGTGCTTTATTTGGTCTTATGTGCTTTATTTGTGAAGACATGTTTTCATGTATACCTGAGTGTGTTTGACTTACATACTCTGGGATGTTTTGAAGGGAAGCATGTTTGATTTACATGTTCTCCATCAATAACGAACATGTTTGATTTACATGTTGCTCTCTAGTACGTTTGATATACGTGCTTTTGGCGAGCTATATACATTCGAACCTAACTGATCAAAACTTTGTTATGGTTGCTTTTCTTATAGTGATTGATGGTGTTTTTACTCACATTACAGAGATATGGGGGGCTCAGTGTTCTGGGAATAATCTGGTTGTATTACTTGGTTATATTAACTTGGGGGGACTAAGTATTTTCTTAGTTACCTTGAGTTTTTGATTTCATCATCTTGTTGCGATCTACATAATGTCTGGTCTAAATTACTTATGGTCTTATATGGTTTCATATACATGGTGTGTAATTATGGTGAGGTTAACGCGTATATGATATCACAAGTTGTAGGATAACCTCTATGGAATGACAGGTTCATAATCGAGAGGTGAAATCCAGGAATGAGAAGTCATAAATCATAAAACTTGTTTTATACAAGTCAGTTCAAAACTTGAAAGAGGAAACAAATATTTCATTATGAGAATAGCCCGAGAAATCAAGAATGAGTACGATCATGAAGCAACTCATCTACGGGGGCCTCTAGCTCGACAACGAGCCCAGCCTTTCGGATTGCTTCGCCTTTAGAAGTGACCCACCACTTTGTTGTTACAAGCTGGTTCTTATCACCCTTCTAGAAGGAGAAAGGAGGGATCTCGACATCTAAAGCCTTCACATCTGGTTTGAATTGAACGTTTGTAGTGATGAGTTGGGCTTTGATTCTATTCACAGCAAAATTAAACCATTATTGAGCTCCTCTCCCCATCTTACCCAGGAAGTGTGTGGTATGCCTGTATGTGTTCATCAGTTCGGTCCTGTAAGCTTCGGTGAACTTCTTGCCCACCTCGCTTCTTAAAAATCTACGGAGATCTTTTACTATTC
This sequence comes from Phtheirospermum japonicum, assembly GCA_014905375.1. Taxonomy (NCBI): domain Eukaryota; kingdom Viridiplantae; phylum Streptophyta; class Magnoliopsida; order Lamiales; family Orobanchaceae; genus Phtheirospermum; species Phtheirospermum japonicum. The sequence continues at coordinate 217,990 of BMAC01001027.1, read as the reverse complement.
CCTTGACTTTCCCCTCTGTAATTCCTTCTGCAACCCCCTGTTGTCGTGCTATACAGGCTACTTCATGTAGTTGCCTCTCCTTCTCCTGTAACAGATCCTCTACCTACCTCAACTGATCTTCTAAAGTCTCCAGTTGACACTTGGCGACGTGTAGCTCTTCTTCCCGGGAGGTCAGTCGGCGATGAGCTTCATCCATCTCTCCCTGTGTCAGGGATAGTTGTTGTGTTTATTTTTCAGCTTGGGGCGTCATCTCGTCACACGCTTTTTTCCGTTCGCCCATTGAGGTCGCTGCCAGCAGGTGGCTGGATTGGGAGGTCATCAGAGGTTCCATCTATAACATGAGAAGTAACACGAGGGCATTATAATTCAGATGTGTTAAAATAAAGTGTATTGATATATATTATTCTGGGATACTAAGTTACCTGGGTCGCCACTCAATTTTGGAGGAGAGGTTTGATGTTGTCAGTGCTATCATACTGAGCAAGACCTTTTTCCAGGTCCGGGGGACTTGAAGCAGATGCCTTCAGAAGGCGGCGATGCTTGGGGACTGGAGGAGTACCTTGAGAGGGAGTTCTCTTGCTAGCTATCCTCTTCCCTTTCCCTTTTTTTAAGCACATCCTAGAGTGGCATCCACTTCTCAGGGTCGATTGTCTCCTCTTGTTCGTTTCTGGCAACCACGACGAGCTCTACCTCTTGGTCCACATCAAAAATAGGAGGTTGCCTTGCCGATGTCATAGTAGGGTTTGAATCAGGTTGGATAGTGGCTCCTCCCTCCGAGCTCGATGACTTGCAGCTAGCAATGATATCCTCTCCACAAAGAAGAAATTTGGTCTATTCTGATGTGAGAATGAAATTAAAGGAATTTGAGATATCTTAAAAGCAAACCTACCGAATTTGGATCTGGTTAAATCCGTGGCTAAGACCTACAAATGAAAAAACTCTCTCCAAATCCGCGAGTCTCATTACATTGTAGGATTGTTGGCTCAAGTCGTAAAGGAGGTCGAAATATTATTGGCAAGGTGCATGATGGTTTTTTTATGGAAAGTATTGCCTCTTGTTCGGGAGTTGTTTGTTTCCACTTAGTGAGGAATGTCCAGGCCATGGTATTGCAGAGGAAGAAAGACTTAGCTCACCATTCATGCACCTTAGATGATGGGCTCACTAAAAAATGCTTCTTGTGGCGCGAAGAAAGATAAAAGGAACCTTTTTGGTTCTTTATTTGAAAATATAAGTGGAAAAAACCTATGTCAGGCTCTACGTTATGATATGTACACATAATTATATACCCGACAAGGAATATAATGGAGTTAGGGGTCCTTTGCAGAAGTGCGACCTTATATTTATCCGACATGGCGACTATAAACCAATGCACGGGGAACCTAAAGCCCGTCTTCAAGTGTTCGTCAAAAAGGACTATGTGATTTGGAGGAGGACATTCCAGGTCGGTTTGATTAATGTTGGGTAAAACTAGGTTTGCGTTTACAGGGAGATTAAGAGCTTTTATGATTCCTTGAGATTACTCCGTTATTGGAGTTCCCAAGGATTTTGCGCAGCTATTCTTGTAGCTCGCTGGAGTGCTGGTAGGTCGGAAGAACCGATGGTGGAACTACGGAACTGTGTTAGTTAGGAAAAAGTCAGGTTGAGAGGATGATGGCATCTCTGGTGGAGTTAGGGGAATGCCTTTGGGTATATTTTCAGTCAAAGCTCTGGTCTGAGCTTCTAGTTCGGTCCAAGATATTTCTCCTTCTGGTTCGTCATTCAAACCGAGTCGGGCCACATGAGGATTTCTTTTTCTCCTATTGCGAACTAAGGGGATTTCTGCAGAATCGATGTCAAAGGGTAAATCTGGGTTTGAGAAGTTAGGGTTTTGGGAGTCGAAGGTAGGTGGAGCTGTGTTCATCGTCAACCAATTAATGGGGAGGGAAAAAGACAGATAAACCACACTCAGCAAACAACGATTTACAGGAAAATTGAAAGTAATTATTATTAAGACAAGAGATTAGGGGGAATTACTCATCATCTTGATCGGTAAATTTGGTTCAGTTGCTCGGGTCTCGTGATTTTTTACAGAAACTCGAAGGTAATTTTTGCAGAGAAAAATGGCGTGGTTTCATTCTTGATTTGTGTAAATGAAGGTAAGTGAAGATGAGGGGGTGTTTCGTGTGTTGAGTGGTGAAAAGGTGGAAAAGACAGAAAGGTTTTTCGATAGGAGGGAAAGTTGGTAGGGTTTATTGTGGGCCTTTCATTTTTTGGCGCATTTAATGATAATAAATGAGAAGTGATGGCTAAGAGTTTTGTGCCTTTTTCAAAAGGGTGTGGCTATTTGACTTCTGGGATAACTCATGATTACATTCTACTTGGTTTCCTACCTCAACCAACCAGAATGTGGGGGACTAGCTGATACGACATCAAATATTCACGTCGACAAGATGCAGGTAATTATGTGGAAATTGGTAAGCGACCTCATTTTCTAGAAGGAGTAATCCTTCTGGGAGGTGGGTGAGCTGTTTTGGAGGGTAGCGACCTAATGTATAAGAGTGGCGAGCTCTTATGCTAGGTGGCAAGATCTTATGGTATAAGTATTACTATACCAGCTTGGTATTGAGAGGTAACTCGGTGTTGAGAGCTGGCTTCACGGTTTTTGGGCTCTGATGGGCTAATATGGGCTATCTTCTATGATTATGGACAAGATTGTTGGTCCATGGCTATTCTGGTAATTCAGCTAGACTTCAATTATTTATGAGAACTTAGCATATAGTAGGAGTCCTAATTTTAAGTCGGTCGCTATTTATAGTATTACAGTTTTAATAGTAGGGGGAATCCTAAATTGGGAATACTTCTCTTATCTATATAAGAGGACCCATGTCTCATTCTTTTCTCTAAGTCGATTTAACATCCTACGTTTTGAGCTCTCATATCTCTCTTTGATCTCTCACATCTCTCTCAAACACTCTCTAACTTAAGTATCGGAGGGCCTACGCTGGGGCCATCCACCGCCTTCGCTTGGAATTCATTTTGCAGGAAGAATCGATCAGATCACCAGGAGCTTTTTGTAGGCTTATCAGGTCGCTAACTACATAATTACGGTTAGAACTTTCTATTCTTGAAGCACCAATATTTTTGGTCGCATCAAAACTTATTTTTTAGAATTACTAAATAAGTGTACAAACTAAACTTTCAATAATAAGTTACTAATACTAAAATTAATCAATAATTGTAAATAAATAACTTATTAATTATTTAAAAAAATACGAAGTTAAGCAACAAAATTAAGGGATGAAAAATGTAATTTAGCCTTTAGTATACACAGTTTAATTAAAAATGGATAATAGACAAACCATACGAGAGAAACTTCCAAAGAAGAAGAAGAAAAACACAATTTCATTAAATTTATGGAATAATAAAATACTATATGCCCTTATTGAATGATTTTTCATTTATAATTTAAACATAGATGTACATCATATGAAACATTTGGCATATATACTCATATTATTTGGGTTCTAGAACCAAAATGAATTTTAATTCACTCGAAAATTTTCCAATTGATTACAACATAGAGATATGAACTATTGCATATTGCATGTAGTACATATCTTAAATCTAAAATGAAAACTTATATTTTGACGTATAGCAGCCTTAGATTTATTTAAATTATATCACTTTGTTTTATTACTATATTTTTATTTTTTTTGAAGACTAGTCACTTGTAAAACATGCGCACCTTATTATTAATTAAATAACATAAGAAAAAGCAAAATTTTGCAAATCGACTCATCCAACGACTATAGTAAAGCATGTTATGTTGTCTCATCTCTATTTTGTGCGAGTGATTAAGCCACATAGGAGCAAGTAGGGGTGAGCAACCTGGATTATTATTATTATTATTATTATTATTATTATTATTATTATTATTATTATATGGGGTATTTTCTCAACAAAAATTATAAACTTTTATGTGAAAGTATATAAATGTATTAATTTGATTTGCAAAGTTTAATTTGCACAATACTCAATGCACCCAAGAAAATTTATAAACTTCTATGTGAAAGTATATATATGTATTAATTTGATTTGTAAAGTTTAATTTACACAATACTCAATGAACAACTTCAAATCTAAGGTGGGATTTACGTTCAACGCTGATGCACCTTATGCACCAGTAGTGAATATTTATTAATTTAATTTATTATTGTATTCAATTTTAATATATTTAGATTGTATAGATTATTAAATATAAGTGATATATATTATCATATCATCCCTATATATTAATGTAAAATTCTTCCAATATATGTGTCTGTTTCGTATATTTCGTTTGTCAAATAAAAAATTTTGGTGCTTCGTTTACTTATGTGTCATCCGAGCCTAATATTTACCTAATTTAATATTCTTTTTATTGTATCTTACCTAATTTAATTCTTTTATTATATTTTTCCTTATTCAATACTTTTCCTATGATTCTCCTAATATAAAAATATAAATAAATCATATATAATTAGTAGATAAGATTTAAATTAGTTATTTTAATTAAAAGACAAACTACATATGAAATAATTTTAATTACAAAAATAAATTTTATTATGAAAATAATTAAATAAATTTTATTGATCATAAAATTCAAAATAATTTTATTTTAGGAGTTTCAAATATTCTATTTAGGTAAATTATGAGTTATTTACAATAATCTAAGTATGTAACTAAATATTAGTAATGTATTCAATCTAAACATAAAAATATTAAATTATATACTAATAATGAATAAACATTGATTAGACATCAGTCAAGCGACATGGGTTGAGAGTTAACATCTTTTGAATATCTCAAAATATGTAACTAATAATTATTAACGAATTTATTCCAAATATTAATATATAAAGTGATTTAATAATAATAATCAATAAAATAGATATTAGACACGGGTTTAGAATAAGACGCCTTTTGAATTTTTGTAAGTCTGTAACTAATATTATTAATAAATTTAATTTAAACATCAAATACAAAATTATTTAATATTTATAATAATTAATAAATAGATTAGACATGTTCAAGGCACGGGTTGAAAATACATTATTTTAATTTTTTTATTTTAGATCTAAAATTAAGTAATTATTACAAATATCTTTTAGTTTTATCTTTTGATGAGTCTCATGTAATACACGAGTGTTAAACAAGTATATATTAATGCAAAATTCTCCTAATATATATGTGTGTTTCACATGTTTCGCTTGAATAATATTAGTGTTTCGCTTGCTTATGTGTCATCCGAGCCTAATATATACCTAATTTAATATTTTTTTATTATATGTTGCTTAATTTAATATATATTTTTTTTATTATATTTAGCATAACTTAATAGTTTTTTTTATTATATTATGTCTAATTCAATATTTTTCTTTTGTATTCCTAATATAAAAATATAAACAAAAAAATTTAAATTAATTATTTTAATTAAAAGATAAATTACATATGAAATAATTTTAATTACAAAAAACAAACAAACTTATTTATGAAAATAATTAAATAAATTTTATTTATAATAAATGTTGAAATATATTATTTTTGAAATTTTAAATATTTTGTATATGTAAATTATGATATACTAGTGCTTAACCCGTGTGATGCACGAATCGAATTGAAATGGATGGTGTAAATTCATTTGATGTAAGTGTAATATTATTGATTTACTAATGTAATATAATAACCTAAAATACTCAAGTCACGATTACTGGTCAACAAAAGCAAATTTAAAACAAAGGGCGTGGAAATACGCATCTCTTTTATTTATTAGTTCACCGCACTAAAAATGTTATCACAAAAATGTCAATATTATCCTTAAACCCTACACCCCCAAACACTTCATCTCCTTCAACTTTCCACCACCACTCCAGTCACCTCCCATCACCGCTGCCACTGCCATGACCGCCGCCTATTGAAGAATATAAACAAAATATGCGCACATAAATATGCTGTCGCCGCCGTGCCATTGAAGAAAGTAAAAGAAAAAGAATGCCTTGAAAAAAAGTCGTTCAAGCCAAACTTTCGAACACAAAATATATGTTCAAAAATCAATTTGAATACAAAATATAATTGCAAAAAATTGATTCGTACACAAAATAAATGTTCAAAAAATTGATCTAAACGTCCCCTTTAAGGCTAAAAAAGGTTTGTTCGAGTTTTTTTTTCGAACAATTGTTCGATCAAAAAGTTCAAACACATGACATATGCTCAAGAAACTAGAGAAGAACACCCCTATTTTGCATCTGTTTCTTACCCTTTGTCGCCCATATCCATCACTTACCTTTCACCACCCATCACCATTTTTTCTTCTTCTTGTTCGACGGTGGCAGCGACACTGTGATGAGCGATGATAATGGCAGAGTTGGAGTGGTGGTGAAGGGTTGGAGAAGATGATGTGTACCGGTGTAGTATTTTTTGGGGTGGGGGGTGTGTGGAGTGGTAATTTTGGCATTTTTGTTAATTTTTTTAATTGGGGTGAACTCATAAATAGATAGGGTGCGTATATCCGCACCCTAAAACAAATTAAAGGTAAATAACTCCACATTTATATATTATGAAATAAATTTTTGCAGATTACATTATACGTTAAATTATAGTTTAACTTGTTATCATCACATGGCAATAGTTTCAAACTCCCCCAATTAGTTAGTCGTGAAACAATCATATTAGCCACTTTTATTACAAAATCACTGAGTTCACCTCCTTGTTTAGTCTTTGTATTTAAAGACAAAGTGAAGATCCTATAATAAATTTAAACTTCTCTAATTATCGATATCCGTTGTACTTGTTTGTCAACATGTACCCCAAAGTTTATCATTAGATTATATTGTAATTCAATCACATCAATCTGTTTGAGTACAACTAAGTACAACCGAATAATCTAGTTGTAATTTAGTCGTACTTTGTTGTACATTTTATTTTAGATATAATTTATATCAACATAATTATACAATTATCAAATAAACTTTTAATCAATAAAAATATAATACTTGAAGTTTAAATCTGAAAAAGAATATAAAATCAACTAAATTAATACAAAAAATTTTATTTAGATTATAAATATATATTAATTAAATTAAAATTAAAAAAGTCAAAAACCATATATATTATAAGTAATGTAAAATAAATCATAAAATTGGGTTAAAATATTATGAATTCTAAATAATTATTTAATAATAAGAAAAAACAAAGAGATTTCATAAATAATAAAATAAATCATAAAAGAGTATGACATGTGTTATATATATATATATATATATATATATATATATATATATAAAATAATTATATACAAATATTTATCAAATAATTAAAAAACGAAGATAGTAATAGTTTAATAATATAAAAGAAATCTTATTTCACAATAATTCTATAGAATAAAATTAAATCTACATCCTGAATAATCATTTACTAAATCCTAAAAGTAACAAACACACTTAAAATGCTATAAATAATAAATAGTCAGAGAAATATGAAATTAGTTAAATAAATATAA
>BMAC01001027.1:137985-198076 GCA_014905375.1 Phtheirospermum japonicum | reverse complement strand
AGAAGCGTCCCGACCACAAACCTTTTTTTTTTACATTTTCGGTCGGGACGCGGTTGGGAGAAGCGTCCCGACCCCGAATTTATTTTTTTTTTTATTTTCGCCCCAAAAACTTTTGGGGACGAAAAAAGGTCCGGGACGCTTTTCCCAGAAGCGTCCCGAAGGTGCGGGACGCTTTTCCCAGAAGCGTCCCGCCACAATTTTTTAATTTTTTTTGAAACTTATTTATTTGTTTAATTTTGATTTAAAATATATATTATTTATTTAATTTTACACCAATTGGTGCCCGTTAATTTGATATAAGCTTTTTTTTTTTTTTTGTAAAATTCTTTTTAGGAAATAATAATAAAAATATAATACATAAAACTAAAAGATATAATAAATAATTGTTAACAACAAATTAAATAAAAACATACCTTAAATTATTTCCCTCTTTCCCTCTTTCTCCTTCCCTCCCGTCGCCCCCTTTCTGTTGCTGCTGGAAATGAACATTGTGTGTGTGTGTGTAGGGTTTTATGCCCGAATTTTTTTTTTTTTACATTTTCGGTCGGGACGCGTTTGGGAGAAGCGTCCCGACCCCGAATTTATTTTTTTTTCATTTTCGCCCCAAAAACTTTTGGGGACGAAAAAAAGGTCCAGGACGCTTTTCCCAGAAGCGTCCCGAAGGTGCGGGACGCTTTTGCCAGAAGCGCCCCGCCATATTTTTTTAATTTTTTTTGAAACTTATTTATTTCTTTAATTTTGATGTAAATATATATTATTTATTTAATTTTACCCATTTGGTTGCCCGTTTGATATCAAGCCTTTTTTACAATATATATATATATACACACACAAAGTTATATCAAAGTTATTTAATTTTGTTTTGATATTTACCTTAAGAAATTATGCTGATATACTGATTTGCTTTATATAAAATCAAGATGTTGAATTTCAAGGTAATAAATTTGATATAATCTACGAAATGTTTCTTCCAAGTTCAGTTTCAAGTGGGGAAAAACATCTTTAATTAACATAATCTCTCTCTCAAAAGTATTATGTAGCAGGCAAAGAGGTCGAGTATGTTTTTGAAAATTTTAAAATTAAAATGCCTTCAAAGCTCATTATATAAAATTATCGCCCAGACTTTGGCTATCGCAGGTCCTTCACTTTCATTAAAGGTTGTTTCATTTTGTTTTCCATTGTTTCTCTTTAATGCATTTTAGGTCATACTTTTCTTTAATATTCGTTGTTTGCTAAATAAGTTTGGCTTTCTCTAGGGGTGGTAATTTCCGACACGACACGTTAACCCGACATGAACCGAACATGAATTTAGTATGTACAGGTATGACCCTTCTTGGGTTCACGTGTTATTCGTGTCGGACACGAATAATGCAAAACAAATAGAACAGGTCGGGTTGACCCGCGTGTCAACCCGATTGACCTATTCAACCCATTTAAATTTAATGGTATAATAAATATCTCTTTTAAATTTTTAGTATATCTCAAATTTCTCATTTGACCGATTTAACCCATTTGATTTTCTAGTTTGATTTGTAATTTATGGCCCGACTTTGACTTGAAGGATTAATTTTAATTTCTAATTCAATGTGTAATTTGATTTGGTGCTTGGACTGCTTTCGAACAAAAGAAGACAATGATCGTGTTATTTTCATGTTATCTTTTTTTTTTAAATATTTCCTTATCAAGTAGCTATTTGAATTTTTTTTCTTATATAGGTTTTTCGTGTCGTGTCGGGTTACCCGTGTAATAAACGGGTTCGTGTTCGTGTCGTGTATTTTAAGACGAATAATTATTCGTGTCGTGTTCATGTTCGTGTCAACCGTGTAATACCTGTGTCTCAACACGACCCGCGAACACGAAACACGACACGATTAACACCTCTAGCTTTTTTCATATATTAATTCTTACCTGCCTTTTGCATATATATAAAGTTGCCATCGTTTGCGTTAAATAATATGTCTTGTGGATTTGTTTTTTCCATCAGGACTCCGAGATTCAGTTCATTCGATATTTGCATTGCAGGTTGTGTATTTTATCATTGTTTACATTTCATAGATAGTACATTTGGTCAATTTCATAACATTAAATTCTTTCTTTTTATAAACTTACATCTCTTTATATTTCTTTCATTTTGGAATTCAGTGACTAAACTATGGATTCTAGAACTTTTGGGAGAAAGGTATGACCTAATATATCTTACTTAAATATGTTATTACATTTATTCATGTCAGGACTATGTATTTTCCGATTACAATGCATTCTCATTTTGATGCAATGTGATTTGGTAATTCTATCTTTTTTGTTATGTTTCATAAGAATTGCCAATACTTTATAACATGAGTTCCATATCTTGAGTCATTTTGGTCAATGGCTGGAAAAAGAAAAAGTGTTCCAACACCGACTCGTATTGATGTAGACCCTATTCAAGTAAAGACTAATAGGCTAAATAGATTTAGTACGCTAAGATTAAAAAACTAAAAAGATAAAAAAGTGCTCCAGTTTCTAGCCAAGAACCAAATTATTCTTGCAGATTTGTGGTCTCTTCTGATGTCAAACGAATACATTATAATGAGACTATAACAAAATCAAGTGTCAACGAGCAAGGGGATATTGCAATAGTAAGCGTTCAAAAATCATGGTCACGTGGTCTTTCTAGTACCTCAAAACCAGATTTCCAGCAGACTCATTAAACTTTCTGCCTGATCCAATGACTTTTCAAGTGCAAATCCTTATTATTCATGCACCAGATCTGCTCAATATCTTGAGAAATTGCAAAGAAGTTTTATGAATGGTAATGAACTTTCATATTAATAATATATTGTTTCTTATTGAATTTGCTTTTATTACTTTTGTTTTGTTATATAACTTCTTTTCTTTTTAGTTCGAGATCGACCTATTATTAAGGTGGAGGAAATTCTTTGTTCAGTTGTGAAAAGGTCAGTCATTTAAGTGAGTTGTAATTTTAATAACAATAGTTTATATATTAATTAGTTCTCATGTGCACATCACATATATGTTGTTTCTAATTTGTTTTTCTTTTTAATACGAAGACATTATCAGACCTACACATTTGGAGGTCCTAATGATATCTGTCCATTATGTGAGGCGGAAATGTGGTGTCAAGAGAGTTGTCGTGACTCCGAAGGTCCATTACCCCGTCATTTCACTCTATTGCAAACAAGGAATGATACACTTACCTCCTCAGCGACCTACACCGCCTTATTTAGATGAAATTCTTAATCCTGAAAGTGGAAGTTTGTATCAACAGTTCAAAGAGAACATCGAGGTCTATAATTTATTATTCCAGTTCACGCCTTTGGGAGGAGAAATTGATAACAACATCAATAACGGTTCTACCCCATATATATTTAGATTGAATGGCCAGACACACCACAAGATTGGATCTCTATTGCCAATTTTGGGACAAAACCCAAGATTTGCACAATTATACATATATGACACCGCTAATGAAGTGCCTAATCGTGTTGCTGCAATTTCAGGAGATTCTGATGCGCTGAACATAAATAAAATTATTGTTGAAGGCATTCTTACTATGCTCAATGAAGTTAATGAAATCGTCAAAAAATTCCATATCGCAAGGGACCGATATGAGCAAGAAGGTCATGTGCAAATGAGGCTTAGGTTGTTATATGTTAGGAGTCGTGACGAAATAAAACTACAATCCTCCTATTTTCTAAAAAATTATTGCTCTAATTATTGGAGATATAGGTATGGGGAATGGAGATAAGGATATCATTGTTGAGCACATAACTGAAGGATTGAAAAGAATAAGTATCTTACATCCTTTGTACATGGCCATGCAATATCCATTATTATTTCCCCATGGTGAAGATGGATACATGCTTGGGATACCTTTTGTTGAGTCATCGGTGAAGAAGAGATTGAAGCGAAGAACAGTTAGTATGAGAGAGTATTATGCATATGTAATACAAACACACTCTGTAATGCAAAATACTATTCTTCGAGGTGGGAGGTTATTCTAGCAATTTGTCACCGATGCCCTTTCTGCAACCGATGGGGATAGATTGCATTATATCATAAATAACCAAAAAAAACTTCGAGCGGAGATGTACAAAGATGTTAGGGATGCAATGCACAAGGGGGATCACTACAAAAAATCCTGGCTATGCTGACGACCAAATCCGTCAGTATATGGAATACTGATGGCCTCCTGACGGATATTGGCCATCAGCATTATCGTGGTCAGGATTGTAGTATCCTGACAGGAAAATTTTTCCGCATGGACTGCTGACGGCTTTCTTGACGACCAAAACCGCCAGGAAATGGCCGTCAGTACTCCTGGCGGGTCTGGCCGCTAGGAATACCTGATGTCATCCTGACGAGTTTTGCCGTCAGCAGTCCTGGCGGGTATGTGCCCGTCAGTATTGCTTGCATGTAAAGGCCGTCAGAAAGTCCTGAAATATACTGACGGCCCACCCGTCAGTAGGCCTTCAGTAAAGGAATAATAATTTTATTAGATTTTTTGATATATTAATTAATAATTAAATTAAAAAAATAATAAACAAATAAAATTTTAGATAATCCAAAATAAATTATCCACTAATCAAAAATCAAAACAAATTATCCAACAATTAAAAATCAATCCATCCATCGAATGTATAATAAAATCCCGAATTATCCATCCATCTAACTATCACCACCATCGAATGCCGGATCAGAGGGAGGCTGAGTAGAAGGCTGACGAGACATGGCCAAGGCAACAACGGCTTCAATCTGCTGATGGAGAGCCAACTGGGAACGCTCCTGCTCCTCGCGGATCAACCGCTAAATCTCCAGCGCATGCTCCTGGCGAATCCGCTGAATCTCCTAGTTGGCTAGATCAAGCTGCGTCTCATGGGACTGGAGCTGCGTCTGAAGCTACGACCATCGGCGGTGGAGGTGGAAGAAGTACTACAGCCCTTCTGAGTCTTCCCAAAGAATCCAAGGCCATAGCGTCGACCCTTCTTATTCCCGACAACCTGTAGATAGACCTCGTTTGGGTCTACCTGAGTGCTGGTTGTTATGGGTAGACTAGATTTGTGTTTGATTGTAATTTTCTGTAATTTAATTTGGAGGAATTTGGACTGTAATATGTAGAATAGATGAAGCTTGAGGGAGAAAATAGAAGGAATTGGAGAGGAAGAGGAAAAGTTGCTGAGAGGAATGATATTATGGAATTACTTGCCTTTCACGTACGTTCCATTAGTTACATATAACATCTTTTTCATGGCTGGAACACTTAATTAAAAAGACTAAATTACCCATAAAATATCTAACTAATTTGGGCTGCCACTATTAATTAAGTTAAAGCCTTAGCAACATAACTCTTAACCCAAAACACCACCAGCCCATTACAATTAATTCCTTAGCCCATCAATCATTTGAGCCCAGCAACTTGGCCCTTATACTCCGACCCTTTGACCCATGCCCGTTCTGCGCCCGTTGCCTCTTCCTCTCTTTCTTTTTCGCAATTGGCACTAAAGACCCCATTTTTACCCGTTCGTCTCAATTTAGGGTTTCCAACTTTTCCTTCTCCCCCTTTCAACTCCCAATTAAGCTTTTCCAATTCCATTTTCATAACAATTCCCCCCGCATCAACAGATCCTTGATCCCAAGGATCAAATTTGGGGAACTTCTTCTGTATAAATTTCCGATCTTCCCAGGTGGCCTCCTGTGGCGTAGCATGCAACCATTGGACCAAAATCTGTTCAACGGCGAGCCCATTCTTATCGATGGTTCGCGTATCTGACACGGTGGAGGGTTCGATTAAAAAGTCTCCCTCAGGTGTGGTTGCGGGTAGATCTGGATCAACGGAGGTGTCGGGCCCTACCTTTGGTTTAAGTAGCGAAATGTGGAACACCGGGTGAATGCGCGATCCTTCAGGCAGATCTAAGCGGTAAGCAACTGTCCCTATCTTTTCTGTGACTGTAAATGGACCATAGGATTTTGCTGACAATTTTAGATTTTTCCTGATTGCCACTGAATTTGCCTGAATGGTTGTAATTTCAAAAATACCCTATCCCCAATTTCAAAGCTTCGCTCTTGCCTGTGTTTATTTGCAAACATTTGCATCCTCTGTCGTGTTAGGGATAAATTCTCCTTGATTATTTGCCTTGCTGCTTCCCTCTGCATGATTAAGTGTTTGGCATCCTCATTTTCACTGCATGCATACTGACCAATAGATCCTACTGGTGGAATGTACCTATATAGTGCTTCAAAAGATGTGGTATTTAACCCTGTCTGATAGTTTGTGTTGTACCAAAATTCAGCCTGACTTAACCATCTCACCCACTTTCTTGGATTGTGATGCACCATACACCTAAGATAGTTTTCTAAACATTGGTTTACCCTTTAGTTTGCCCATCAAATTGGGGATGATAGGCCGATGACATGTTCAACTGTACCCCCATTAACTTAAATAACTCCATGTACTAGTAAGAATCTTATCCCTGTCTGAAACAATGTGAGTTGGTAACCCATGCGGCTTATAGATAGTGTCTAGAAATAGAGTAGCCATTGTTAAATCAGAAAAAGGGTGAGAGAGTGCAGCAAAGTGTGCATACTTAGTAAGCCTGTCCACCACAACTAAAATGACATCCTTTCCCTGTGATTTTGGTAACTTCTCAATAAAATCCATGGAGATGTGGCTCCATGCTTGTTCAGGAATATGGAGAGGCTGTAGTAACCCAGGGTATCCTCCATGATTTGATTTACTCCTTTGGCAAACATCACACTCTTTAACCCATGCTGCAATTTCCTCCTTCATTTTTGGCCAATAAAATATCCTTTTAGTCCTCATGTAAGTGCCTAGTATCCCTGAATGACCCCCATAAGCTGAGTTGTGCATAGCAGTCAAAATCACCTTCTTAAGGTTGAGTTCATTGCTTACACATAACCTCCCCTTGTATCTGATCAGATCCCCCAACATGGTAAAGTCAGGAAGAGTAGTAGGATCTAAGGTCTTAGCTTCTTTGACCTTCTGAAAAAATTCATCACCAATGAAACTCTGAATCACCTCCTTCATCCAATCTGGGACAAGTGTAGTTATAGTGCTGCAAATGTCCTCATTTGGTCCTCTCCTGGACAGGGCATCAGCTGCTTTATTTTCCACCCCCTTTTTATATTGTATCTCATAATCCAACCCTAGTAGTTTGGTCATCCATTTTTGTTGGGTGTGTGTCATCATCTTCTGATCCAACAAGTATTTGAGGGCTTGTTGATCAGTCTTAATGATAAACCTACCCCCATGTAGATAATGTTTCCACCTGTCCACAGCCATGAGAACTGCAAGGAATTCTCTCTCATAGACATAAAGTGCCTGATTCTTTGGGTATAAGACCTTGCTCAAGAAATCCAGTGGCCTCCCTTCTTGCATTAATACTGCCCCTATCCCTTTCCCACTTGCATTAGTCTCCAATATGATTTTTTTTGAGAAATCAGGTAAAGCTAGAACTGGTGTTGTGGTCATAGCCTGCTTTAAACTTTCAAAAGCTAACTGTGCATCTTGGTTCCATTTAAACTGGTCCTTCTTTAAGAGTTCAGTTAATGGCTTACTCATTACTCCATATCCTTTGACAAATTCCCTATAGTACCCAGTTAACCTTAGGAACCCTCTGAGTTGTTTCAGTGTTTTAGGAACAGGCCAATAGACCATGCTGGATATTTTATGCGGGTAAGTGGATACCCCTTCTTGAGAAATTATATGCCCTAGGTATTCCACTTCAGTTTTTCCAAAACTGCACTTTCTAGCCTTAGCATACAACTTGTTCTGTCTCAGCAAAATCAATACCTCCTCTAGTTGTTTCAAATGTTCTTCCCAACTCTTACTGTATACTAAAATGTCATCAAAGAACACCAGCACACGCTTCCTTAGTTGCTCCCTGAAAACCTTATTCATGAGTGATTGAAAGGTAGCTGGGGCATTACAGAGCCCAAATGGCATGACTAGAAACTCATAGTGACCATTGTGTGTACTAAAGGCAGTTAAGAACCTGTGCTCAGGTTTCATCAAAATTTGGAAATAGCCACTCCTTAAATCTATTTTTGAAAAGTACCTTGCCCCAAATAGTTCATCCAACAGTTCATCAATCACAGGTATAGGATAATCATGTTTGACTGTGAGCCCATTCAAATATCTATAATCAACACACAACCTCCATGTGGAATCTTTTTTCTTCACTAATATTACTGGTGATGCAAAAGGGCTCCTGCTGTCCTGAATGATCCCTGCCTCTAACATCTCCCTGATCAGCTTCAATAGCCTCCTTGTGATCATGAGTAGTCCTATAGGGGTATTGGTGTTTTGGGGTACTCCCTGGTTTCAACACAATCTGATGCTCAATTCCCCTCCCTGGTGGTAGCCTTTTGGGTTCCTCAAAAACATCATTATACTTGCTTAGTAGTATATTTATATCCTTAGTAGTCTCCCAGTGTTCTGTCTTTGCTATGGTTACCCAGTACACCTCCTCCACTTGAGTAGATTGTTCCTCATGTATCAACTTATATAAGGAATGTCCGGAAATAAACCTGCAGTCTTCTGTAGATGTAATAGCCTGGATCTTCACCCTTTTTCCCTTGAGAGTCATTGTAAAAGCCATCTTAGCATAGTCCAATTCAATTGGAGTACAAGACTTGAGCCAATCCCCCCCTAAAATGAGATCACACCCTTCATTCTGTAGCACCCTCAGGGAGTAAGTGAACTGATGTCCCTGCATTTCCCATTTGAAATCCTTCACACACTGGTTACTCACCATTTTTTGGCCATTACCTACCTTTACAAGCAAGGGTCTAGCTGAACTAAGTTGGCATCCTAACTGTTTGGCAGTCCCTTCTTGAATGAAACTCAGGGTGCTACCTGAATCAATTAGTATATGTAGTGTCTGTTTGGCAGTCCCTTTTTGTTGTCCACACACCCTCATAGTGGTAATCTCATCCTCCCCTGAAATAGCATTGACTGGCATCTGAACCTCACCCATGTTATCTGTGAAATCAGTGTTACCTCCATCTTCAGCTTGTAGGTAAGTCAACTCTTCCTCCCCAGTCATAATCATGTAACTAATTCTATTTTTGCACCTGTGGTCTGGTATGAACTTTTCATCACAATTATAACATAACCCTCTCTCCCTCCTAGATGCCATCTCACTTGAGGTCAAAAGTTTGGTTGGGGGTCTCTGGTTATAGTTAGCAGTTGCTCTTCCCTGTGTTGAAGAATCTGCACTATTAGGGCTTGGTTAAGTGGTATATCTGTTGTTCCCCTTCAACTTCCTTGTGATAGCTTCTAAGGTAATTAACTGATTTCTACCCAAATCTATAGCCTGCTACAATGTAGTAGGTTCAAACGTGGTTATGAAAGCCTGCACATCTTCAGATAATCCACTGATAAAGCTAGCTATGAAATACTCATCTGAATACCCTTGATTTATCATCAACATGCATGCCCTGAGTTCCTCAAATTTTTCCACACATTCCATGTAAGAGCCTGTGTGTTTGAGTTTGTTAAATTATGCAATGATTTTAGTTTCCTTGAGTTGTTCAAACCTGGCTGAAATGATGTCTAAAAATTATGCCCAAGATAGATCAGCCTGATTAACTCCAAAGTTTTGGTACCATTGGGCTGCTTTGCCCTCAAAATGCATGGCAGCCAGTGTAACTTTCTGGGTATCATTCATGAGTGGTACCAATTTAAAATACCCATTACATTTCAGCATCCAACACCTAGGTTGTGTTCCATCAAAATGGGGAAAATCAATCTTGGGTAGTGGGCTTGTGATGTGATTACCTGTATACTCAATTTGTGGTTTAATCCTGGATGTATTTGTCTGATTCCCAGTGTTCTCTGTCACAGGAGTTGAAAAAGGTTTTCCCAAAATAGAAACTCCTTCATCTTGGGTTTCCCCCCTGTCTGGATTCAAGATTTACAGCTGAAGAGTGGCTAGGGTTGTGGTAAGGTGCTCCAATTTGCTGGTAAGATTATGTGTCTGTTCATGTATAGCTGCTTTGATGTTTGAGATCTGGGCTTGTGTCTCTGAGTTAATATCTGTAATCTGCTCTTGTAGTTTAAGTTCTGAGGCTTCTCTTTTCCGTGATTCATTTTGCAGCACCTGATCAAGCCTCTTTTGAGCTTCCTGGAGATCTTTGAAACGAGTAACTTCTGCCATGCCAAGGATCGTCTGCTCTGGTGCCAATTGTTATGGGTAGACTAGATTTGTGTTTGATTGTAATTTTCTGTAATTTAATTTGGAGGAATTTGGACTGTAATATGTAGAATAGATGAAGCTTGAGGGAAAAAATAGAAGGAATTGGAGAGGAAGAGGAAGAGTTGCTGAAAGGAAAGATATTATGTAATTACTTGCCTTTAACGTACGTTCCATTAGTTACATATAACATCTTTTTCATGGCTGGACCCTTAATTAAAAAGACTAAATTACCCATAAAATATCTAACTAATTTGGGCTGCCACTATTAATTAAATTAAAGCCTTAGCAACATAACTCCTAACCCAAAACACCATCAGCCCATTACAATTAATTCCCCAGCCCATCAATCATTTGAGCCCAGTAACCTGGCCCTTATACTCCGACCCGCATCCTTTGACCCATGCCCGTTCTGCGCCCGTTGCCTCTTCCTCTCTTTCTTTTTCGCAATTGGCACCAAAGACCCCATTTTTACCCGTTCGTCTCAATTTAGGGTTTCCAACTTTTCCTTCTCCCCCTTTCAACTCCCAATTAAGCTTTTCCAATTCCAATTTCACAACAATGGTATCATCAAACAACGCAGCACGTCTGCTCCAAAGCTCTCTCATAGTCCTCCTGATATCAAAATTTTCGGCTATTATTACTAAACAACTTTTATCAGATTTTATACTAAATAACTCAGATACAAATAATATATAAACTTACAGCTATCCTCTGGGATTTGGGATCCGTAAATGTGTCATCGTGATTTCGATGATACTTCAGGAGAAAGTCATAGTTACTGGGCTGCGTACCCGTCTGAGCAGTCTGTATATAAAGATACATTTACAATATTTAATAATGAATTAATTAAAATATAAAATTATACATGTTCAATAATATAATTAATTACTTAAAATACAAAATTATTATCGACTTACTATCTCGGCGGCTTGTCAATTTGCCGGCTTAGACCCACCTCGGTGCGTTGCTATACCAGTCGAAGGGCCTCCATGCTCGCTCAATCTGTTGCGCCTGGCCTTCTCAGACTTCTCTACCTCCTCAGGCCTCTGAAACTCCACCAGCCATCTATTCCAGGTCGTCTCCCTTACGTAGGAAGGTATCGTCCCAGCAAGTCGATACGCCTTCTTCCACTCTTATATACGACTGTTATAAGAATCCTGCATCGCTATATAGAATGTCGTCTTGATGGCATTCTCATCGTATATACCTCTGTCCCACCACACCAATCCCTACAAAAGAAATACAATTAGAGAAAATAATTAATCAATTTACTTAACCCAAAACAAAATAAATAAACAAAATTACCCAAAAATGAGGCCACCACGTCTGACAATGGCTGTCCGGG
Organism: Phtheirospermum japonicum; assembly: GCA_014905375.1. Classification (NCBI taxonomy): domain Eukaryota; kingdom Viridiplantae; phylum Streptophyta; class Magnoliopsida; order Lamiales; family Orobanchaceae; genus Phtheirospermum; species Phtheirospermum japonicum. Next base: position 186,514 of record BMAC01001027.1, on the reverse strand, counting down.
ATGTGCTCGAATTTCCACCCTGCTGGGTGGATACGAGACTTGTGTATAGTCCTCAAATAGGTCGGCAAGTCCTTCGACAGACTTCATAACCTAAAATTAATAAATTTATTTCAATATATGTCAAATAATTAAATTATATATTGAACACATAACAAAATTTATTAAAATGTTACTTACCTATTTTCGAGCACGAATACCTCGATCCCGGTAGTCCTGACCTCTGTACCGGGCGTGCTCCCCACCTCATCAAACGTGGTAGGTGGAACAGTATCATCAAAATCTAGGTCGGTGGCATCATCCTCATGGGGTCCCGAGGACGATGAGCCGAGAGAAATCCGACGATTATGAGGACCCCTGCTAGACATCTAACATACAACACAGTTTTATTAATAAATAAAATTAATTAATTAATTAATTATATATATATATATATATATATATATATATATATATATATATATATGATTGTTCAGATTATCATTAACACTCATAAAGTTTTCGAGCCTCAACCCTAACTTTCAGACTCATCAGCTTTCTTCGTCTTCTTCAGTTAATACTAGTTCATCACTTTATGACTCTTCTGAATCATCATTGACCGACTCGTCGTTTTCGTGATTGAGAGGGTCGTTTAATTCGAAGTTGACATCCTCCAATTGTATTGCAGGAAATGTTTCTACAACATCTTCTTGGAATGACTATTGTTCAGGCACGCGAGGCTCGATATAATCCACTGTCGATCGAGCTTTAATTTAACAAGTTGCCCACCAATCTAGTTTGTCTTTCTTCAAACTCGGATACGAACTGTAGTGCACTTGAGTCGCTTGGGAGGCGAGTACAAATGGCTCGTATCGATTGAATCTACATTTATGATTGATATCAACGAGCTTATATTGAGGTTGAATTTTCGTGCCAGTTGGAGTTGGATCAAACCACTCACATTTGAACAAGAGCGTCTTTCCGGTTGTCTGAAGCCCGTAATACTCCAATTTAACCACTTCTAGAAGATGACCGTAATAATCCATGTAATCTAGCCCATAATTTATTCCTCTTATACAAACTCCTGTGCTCGACGTTGATCGTTCAGAACCATACGCAAGCATGTGAAATCTATACCATTTATCTTACAACCGTTCACACTGTAAAAACGGGTCAAAGCCCGCGGGCTGGCCCGTCAGCCCGCGCAAACGGGCGGGCTTGGGCCGCCCTTCTTGCAGCCCGTTTGATCGCGGGCTTTTTTGGCCCGCTCCGTGAAGACCGCGGGCCGGAGCAGGCTGGCCACTTTTTTTATATACTTTTTTATAATTTTAATTATAATTTATATTGGTTAAATTTGAAGGCATATTTGTATTCTATTATTTTCTATGAGCCCGTTAGAATACTTTAAATATTATAATAACTTTTTTTAAATTTTAATTTTATTTTTTATAATTTTTAACATAAAAATAAGATTTTTATTATAAAAAAAATGGGCCAGCCCGCGGGCTGCGGACATAGATTTTCCTAGCCCGCAAAAAAATGGGCTGGCCCGTGCCCGCCCCATTTTTGGCCAGCCCGCGATGGGCCGAAGCGGGTTGGCCCGTTTGACAGTGCTAACAACCGTTGCATGTGTTCACAACACGTGATGGACCATACGCAATGGACCTTAAATAATCATCATTTACATTGTTCAAAGGATCTCGTGCCTACAATAATTTTATGTTTTAAAATGTTATAGTATATATTAATTACCATGTAATTTGAAACATAATTAAGACTCACGTAGTTCTCAAACCAAACAGGAAATTCAGCGTCCAATTTTCGATTCAGTGCCTCATCTGTAATGTTCGGTTGGTGACGTTTAACACCATCTTCGAACAAACTGCACATTTATATTTAAAATGAAGAATTGTTATAATATTTAATTAATAGATTTCGATAATTACAATTGCAACGAGCTTGAAACATTAACTTGATAAATTGTTAGACTTCAACACAATTTAGTAACACATATCTTCGGGCCTCGGCCAATTCTTCATCCGACAAGAATCTTTTCCCTGAGTTTGAGAAAGCTTCACCATTATTTTTTTAAAATAGATAGAACGTTTGGATCGTCGTCGTCATCATTTTTAACTTCTTCATTACGATTTAAGTTTGTCCTTTTTGTGGAGACATTATCGTCGAAGTAGTACGAAACAAAACTCAATGCCTCTTTAACTAGATATGCGTTTGCTATCGAGCCTTCAACACACATTTTATTCCTTACGTTGTTTTTCAACTTGCGAAGATACCTCTCGAAAGGACACATCTACCTATATTGCACTGTACCAACAATTCTCGGTTCGTATGGTAAGTGGATGGGCATATGTTCCATTGAATCAAAGAAACTTGGTGGAAATATCATCTCAAGTTGACAGAGTATTAGGAAAATGTCACGCTCTAAACGACTCATATCAGCAATTCCAATGACTCTAGCACTCAGATCTTTGAAAAACAAACTTAGCTCTGTTAGTGCCTTCCACACGGGATGAGGAAGCAGTTCTCGAAATGCAATTGGGATCAACCACTGCATAAATATATGACAGTCATGGGTTTTCATCCCATACAATCTCAACCCTTTCATATCAACACATCGACCTAGATTTGAGCGTACCCTTCTGGAAATTTGAGAGCCTTTATCCATTCATACAATGCAACTTTCGACGGCTTATCGAGCGTGTACGACGCTTTGGGATACTTACCTGATGCGTCTGCATGAAGTTCGGGATGGTGACAGTATTCTGCTAACTCATCTCTTGATTTCTAAGTGTCTTTTATCTTCCCTTTGACATTCATCACCGTGTTAAACACATTATCACAAATAATTTTCTCAATGTGCATAACGTCTAAATTATGATGAATCAAGTTAGTGCTCCATTAAGGCAAGTCCCAAAAAATACTTCTTTTTCTCCAACCACTATTCTTCACTATTAGTCCGTTCACACATTCTGCATTTTCATCGGTTACCTTCAGAAGTCATAGCCTTTCAATTTCGGCCAAAATCTCTGTTCCAGAACAGACGTGCGGCGGCAGAGCTTCAACCTTTCTATTTTTCCTATTTTTTTTATTTTTACAAAGTCGATGATCACATTCTAGAAATTTACGATGGTTATCAAACCATGATTGTTTCATGCTCTTTTGCAGGGTATAAGCGTCTGAATGCTCCATGCAATACGGACAAACCATTCGACCAGCCGTACTCCAACCGGACAACATCGAGTATGCAGGAAAGTCGCTAATGGTCCACATAAGGGCCGCTCGCAATTAAAAGTTTTGTTTTTTAGTTACATCGTACGAGAGAGCACCGTCGGACCACAACTGCTTCAGCTCCTCAATCAAAAGCTGTAGAAAAATATCTAACTTATCTTTAGGGTTCTGTGGGCCTGGGACGAGAACTCTGAGAAATATGTGCTTCTCTTTCATACACATCCAGGGAGGCAAATTGTATGGTGTGACAATCACCGGCCACGATGAGAGTTCCTATAACTAGAATTCCTACACTTAGTTCGTGGGCAAGTGCATTTTAGTTTATCACCGTCCTTCTCTACAGAATCATGCGTGAGTGCAAATTGTACGAAACTATCTACACCGGCCACAAACGTCGGATTTAGAAATCCGATAATATTCCGTTTGTACATCCAATTACGATCAACAGCCATCCTAAGATTTTTGAGTGTTATTCGTGATTCTAGAATCAATGGCCGGAAAAGAACGTGGCAAAATTTCGGCAGCATTACGAGATGAATGAGTAATCCGAGTTATAATTGGTAAGGCTTCTATCCCATTCAAGAACGTGACATTTAGTAATATGTATTATATTAAAATATGCATTTTTCTTAGATTCAAAATTTCGGCAGCATCTCCCCTTAGTTCTCGTAGTACACGTATATTTCAGTGCACCCGAGAACAATTAGAAAAATGCAGAAACCAAAATTTCAAAAAAAAAAAAACATACACATAAGATAACCATACTACAAGTCACATTCTCAAATTGTCTAAAAATGGGACAATTCGAAATTTAGTATCAAACTCTATATTTGATACTAAATCTCGAACGGGTCTAAGTGATATTGGAATAATTCGAAACTTAGTTTCAAAATCTTCTATTTGATATTAATTCTCAAACGAGTGATCTATATATAAATGATTCTCTACAACAATATGAATCGCGTCACTTCGCCAAGGTTCCAAATAAGAAATTACCACCGTCACATTTTTAAAAAATATTTTGAAAATTTAAATAAAACCACGTGACACCCTATCACGTTTTTAAAAAAAATTGAAAACCCACTATTGGAGGGACAACACCTCCCAGACGTCGCCGTAACCCACGTCAACATCCGACGGTATACAACCAATAACACCAATGACAATAATATATATATAAAAAATTAAACCACGGCCTCCCATGCATGAACAATATATATACAATATAATGAGTGCATACATATATCACAATATAATTTGCCCCTAAAGTTTATCTAAATTAAAAGCAGACCCTAACAATCTAAGTTAATACAACGATACCCTATTTTTCCTAATTATTTATTAAATTGACCCATAACTATCTAATTATATACTTTTGTACGTATTTTCCTAAAAACTTACCAATTTAACCCTAATTTCAAAATTATTTACGATTAGACCCCTAATTTGAAACCAAAATTTTATTTCAAAATTAAACTCTATTTGAAACCTAATTATTTTAACTAGAAGATAAAAACAAAGTTTTAAATAAACTTTTATTTAATTTAAAATTATTTTAAAAACTATAAATTTATTTTTAGATTAAAATAAAAATAGAATGATAAATTAACTACAATTTATATTAAAATTATTTAAATCCCAAATTTAATTAAAAAATAGATTTTAATTAAGAAAACCGATTTTAATTTTAAAAAAAGATTTAAATTTAAAAAATATCACTTCTTCGAATGAATATTTATTATTATTATTATTATTATTATTATTATTATTAATATTGTAAGTGTAAATCTTCCGATATTTCCTATGTTTTGTTCAATTTAGTTTTGCAATTACATTATTCAAATTAAGTCTATCAAATCTAAATCCGAAAGTAAACGTTAATCCTTCACTATTTCTCAAGCTATTAATATGAAGGATTTGTTTCTGATTTTGCTGAAAAAGCAACTTTATGCCACTACCTGACTTTGATCTTGAATCTGCCAAGAACTCGTTTGGTTCGAGACATATTCTAAGCCAAATAGATAGATTTGTCACTTCTAAACCTGCGCACATGTGTAAATTATGTTTTTCATCTTTCTTTCACAATTTACATAATTTGCATTAGACCTCTCAATTCTAAACCTAAATATAAGTGTAAATCATTTAATTTTTTTGAGAAGCTATTAATACATAAGTAACCGGTTGGTTTACTAAATCTTTCTATAGATATTGTCGCCAAAATGATTTAATTTATTTTGAAATTACGTAATTGTTGCAACTTTTTTCTAACAGATCTGTTAGATTATTATAGATTGACTTTGGGTTAATTTAGTTATAATTATTTAATTAAACACTAATTTATTTTAATTACACAACAAACCCGAATTTCAAACCCTAATCCCTAAATAAACACTAAACCCTAACCTTGAACACTAATTATCTACTAATTATATAAAAAAGATATACAAAAATATAAAAACTAAAATGAAAAACTAAAAAATATGAAATTGGAATTACCTCGTTGAATCTGGCGACGCTCGGTGGCAGGCGGCGACGGCGGTGCTCGGCTGTGATTGGAGCAATGGACGGCGGCTGTGTGGCTGGGACTCTTGGCAGCGACGACGGCGGCACCTTCTATTCCCTTTGGGAGGCGATGGGTCGGTGATTAGCACATATTTGTCCTTATTTTTAGTAGGTTTATAACTTGTTTTTCCTATTATTTTTGGTATAAGTTGAGTAGTTTAAGCTCGATTTCGTATATTTGTACTCTTAGCTTATTTTACCACGTTTTGATCTAGATTGATGCAAATAAGTGATTATTTGTGGTTTTTCACTTTACAGCTAAGTACCGGACGAGTCAGCGCATAATTAGATGAAGTTGATACTCGCGAAATGGAGGACGAGCTTTCCGGTGAACGAGTAGCAAACAGATAGAAGGAGACAGAGGCAAACGCGCAGCCGCGTCGACTGACGCGACCGTCGACGCTCCGTCGATGCGAAGTCATGACCTGCGTCAGTCAACGCAACGTCGACGCTACTTGCTGAAGCGTCGATGTCGACGCATCTATGTCGACGCAACGTCGACACTACTTGCTGAAGCGTCGATGTCGACACATACCGTCGACGCACCCGCCCTGCCGACGCGCACGCCAGGCAGCACCGATGCCGAGCACCAGCACGCGTCGGTCGACGCACCGTCGACGCTCCGTCGATGCAACGGCCCAGAATCGGGATTTTAGGGTTTCTTATGCTCCAAGTCAAGGGAAATCTATATAAACCCTCTAAGTTCCGTCCCAAAAACACACACCTCTCCCCCATACTCTGAAAATACGATCTTTTGGGTTCGAGAACAACATCATCCGCATCCATATAACAACAATTGATCGAGATCGAGGATTCGAGGATTGGTAGCTTCAACCATCCGTTCATGATCCTTTCTTCGACCAAGATCAATCACCCCTCCGGAGTAGCTGGAGAATTTACTACCCTTCCTTAGTTAAAATAAGTATTCAAACTCTTTTATTCGCTTTCTTAGTTTAATTAAGTAGTAGTTTCTAATAAACCCTAACCTTGAACACTAATTATCTACTAATTATATAAAAAAGATATACAAAAATATAAAAACTAAAATGAAAAACTAATAAATATGAAATTGGAATTACCTCGTTGAATCTGGCGACGCTCGGTGGCAGGCGGCGACGGAGGTGCTCGGCTGTGATTGGAGCAATGGACGGCGGCTGGGACTCTTGGCAGCGACGACGGCGGCACCTTCTATTCCCTTTGGGAGGCGATGGGTCGGCGACGGTGACGGCGACGCCAAGTGACGACGACGGGAAGCGGCAAGGCGACGGGGGAGGGGGGATTCTTGGTCAGCGATGGGGACGGCGAGGCGGCGGTGATGGGTCGGTGACGGGGGGCAGGGGGTTGGGCCAGGAGATGGACTGAGGCGGGGAAGGAGGGCTGCAATTTTTTTTTATTTCATTTTAACAGACTGAGGTGGGGAAGGAGGGGGGCCCGACTTTTTAGGGTTAGAATCCTGACGGGCAAGGCCGTCAACGTGTGTGTATATATATATATATATATATATATATATATATATATATATATATATATATATATATATATATATATATATATATATTATTTTTAATTAAAAATTATATCTTGACGGGCTCGCCTGTCAGAATAATTAAGCGGGAGAAATTCCCGCTCTTTCCCTGAGGGGATACTGACGGGTTTATTTGCTGACAGCCTAGACCGTCTGTAAAACCGCCAGCAACCTTTTCCACCAGTAATGCTAACGGCCTTTTGCCCATCAGCATAACCGTCAGTATAGCCGGATTTTTTTGTAGTGGATGTTAGAGGTGATTCAATTGGGAAGCGAGTGACATTGCCAGCAACCTTTACTAGAGGCTCTCGATATTTATTTCAAAATTATCAGGATGCTATAGCAATATGTTGATACCATGATTTCACGGATTTATTTATAACATTTACTTGCATTGCTCAATGGGTCGAAATACAAGAAGTTGTTAAATTGATAGATGGTCAGAGAGCTAAAGACAGACCTGACATAGTTGCAAGAGTTTTCAAATTAAAGCTGAGCCACCTCTTAGATGATCTTATGAAGAAGGCTCATTTTGGAACAGCTCTAGCAGGTATAATGATTATTATTAACTAATTTCTAGCTCTCAATATTTAAATATAAACTTATGAAACTAAATTATAGTTTTGGAGTTTGGTTAATAATTTATTAAATATATACTTCAACAAATTGTACATAATATATATTATGTTAGTATTCAAATCATAAATGTTTCATGCGTAATACTGTGTCTAAGAATGGGAAATTGTTTTTCAAACTCCAAAGCAACAAATTATTTTCATAAATCTATAGTGTGTGTGTGTGTATGTATGTACACATGTGTGTATTTGTGTGTTCATTTTATGGAAATTCTATCAGAATTAATTAAACTCATTGTATTACGTGTGTGGTTTCTAAAAATGTTTGATCAAATTTTTAAATGTTCCAGTTACATGTATAGTAGAATTCCAAAAATGCGGGTTGCCACATGTACATATTCTTTTGTGGCTTCAGCACAATGCCAAATTTAAAAGTGTACCAGACATTAACAGATTTGTGTCAGCTGAAATACCAGATCAAACAACAGATCCAATTGGTTATGAAGTTGTGACATCCTTCATGATGCACGGACCTTGCGGAAATTCAAATTTCAATGCTCCTTGCATGGTTGAAATAAGTGCTCTGTTGAAGGAAAAACACAATTAGTGTGCCTTCGTCAATAAGTAACTGATGAAGGACAATTTAGGTATTTGTTATCTTTATGTATTATGGAAACATGTAATTGATACCCTATATAAAGGGAGTATTTGATGAATAAGAGAACCCTAATTTCTACCGTCTCCTTCGTCTCTATTTTATATCTTCTCCTTATGCTTTTCCTTTTACATGACGACTATGGATATGCAATATAGAAGAGACAAAAATAACTTTTATGTAAGCAATGGTGTAAAACTGGATAATGGATTTGTTGTCGCTCATAATGTTGATTTAGTTGTTCGTTAGAGAGCACACATTAATGTGGAAATCTGTAATCAAACAAGAGCAATCAAGTGTTTATTTAAATACATCAACAAAGGCCTGATCGTGCAAGAGTTGTCATTGAGAATAAAGAGGAAATTAGCCATAAAAATGACGTGCAACAAGTTTATGAGCAAGATGAAATAAAGGCGTATCTCGATTGTAGATATCTTTCAGCATATGAAGCTTCTTGGCGACTTTTTATGTTCCCCATTCATCATATAGAACCCTCAGTTTTGCGGTTAGCAATACATCTTCCAGATGAACATAATATCTATTTTGCTGATGAAGAGCCACTTCACAGAGTTTTGAGTAAACCAGATATTGAACGAACAATGTTCACCGAATGGATGGTTGCCAATCAATGGCATGAAAGTTCTCGACAATTGTTATATGCTGATTTTCCAACAAAATGGATGTGGCACAAGGACAAAACGGAATGGAGACCCAAAACTAGTGGCCGATGCATTGGTAGGCTGGTCTATAATAATTCTGCTGCCGGTGAGTTATATTATCTGCGCTTACTACTAAATATTGTTAGAGGCCCGAGGAGTTACGAAGATAATAGAACAGTTGATGGCGTAATTTATCCAACATTTCAAGCTGCATGTGAAGCACTTGGCTTGCTCGGAGACGACACAGAATGGAAAGAATCTCTAGTACAAGTTTCAGATTGGGCCACATCAAAGCAACTCATACAACAATTTGTGACTATTCTCTTATATTATGAGGTAAGTGACATTAAAATTATGCAAATTGATTTTCATTACTAGGGACAATTTGTATGGAGTTATAATTTACTTAATTAAATAACACAAATATATTTGGATCATTATAATGCAATATAAATAATGTTGCATAACCAGAGGTCCGACATATTGCAATTAATAAATAACACTTTATTTATTTGTATCAAAATGACAATTATTATATCAATATCTCAATTTGGTTATACAACTAATTAATATTAATACTTTCAATAAACAATATTATCTCTCTCTATTAATATATAACAGTTCTAATTTACTTAATTTAATAACATAATATATTTATGTCATTGTAGTGCAGTATAAATAATGTTGCATAACTACAGGTCTGGCATATTGCAATTAATAAATAATACTTTATTGGGTTATATAAAAATGGTCCATTATTATATCAATATCTCCATTTAGTAATAAAACTAATTAATATTAATATTAATATTAATATTTCATAGACAATATTAACTCTCTCTCTCAATATATAAGTTTTAGATTTGTCGTAATTAAATTATCTAAGAAATTCTTTGCTTATTAAACACGCATGCACTTCCTTATTACGTAACTGTTTCAAAGGTTGTCAATGCAACACAGTTATTTGATGAACATTGGCATTTGATGTCAGATGACATAGGATATCAATTAGGTGAGCTCTAAATGTTCAGAGATTTTCGATGCCTGATAATGACTTGAGATATTATATATGCTCATTGCTCTTGAAGAATTACTGATAAGAAATTGTAGCTCATTGGGTGAGAAAAAATTGCCACGGCCAAATGGAGAGCTCACAACATCTACTCATGACAGGATGATTCTCGAAGAGTTGAACTATTATTTTAGAGAACTTCAACAAGAACATCTTTAATTGCTTGCAAGTTTAAATCCTGAACAAAGAGAAATCTACCAGGTAATAAGACAATCTGTGGATAATAATGAAGATAGAATGCTCTTTGTGTATGGACATAGAGGAACAGGCAAAATCTACCTATGGAAAATAATTATAACTGGAATACGAGCAAATGGACAAAATGTACTAGCAGTCGCTTCCACAAGATAGCCTCATTGTTGTTACCAGGTGGACTAACAACACACTCTCGCTTCAGGATTCCTATCACCATTGACGAGTGGTCAACCTGTGAAATAAAAAAAGGAACTCAACTTGGAAAATTAATTAAGAAAACAAGTCTCATTATCTGGGATGAGGCTCCGATGGTGCATCGATTCTGTATAGAAGCCCTGGAAAAATCCTTTAAATATATCTTCGGTGATTCATCTGGAAAAATCACAGTTGTTTCCGGGGGTGATTTTAGACAAATTTTGCCTGTTATACCATCCGTTACTAAAGCTGACATTCTTGATGCAGCCATTTGCAACTCTCATCTTTGGCAGAAATGTGAGGTGTACACTCTCAAGACAAACATGAGACTAATGAATCCTCATCTTGATGATCATTCTAAGAACGAGCTTAACTGTTTTGCCGAGTGGACTTTGAAGATTGGAGATGGGGAAATACGATCAATTATTAAAGAGTACTCTAATAATGGAGCATGGATAACTTTACCAGATGAATTGCTCATAAACAATACAGGAGATCATTTCAAAATAATTTTTGAAGTTGTGTATATTGATTTCCAACATAACTTTGCTGAGCCATTTTACCTTCGACAGAGAGTAATCCTTACCCCTCATAATAACACTGTTGACCAACTTAATACATACATATTAGAAACGATCCCTGCTCCCATGAGAACCTATCATAGTTCTGATGTTATTTCCAAATCTTCCACAGGATTTTCAAGTCAAAACATGTATCCTCCAGAGGTTTTAAACGTCATTCCTTTTCCTGGAATTCCTGACCATATTCTAAATTTAAAAATGGGTGCAGTTGTCATGCTCTTGCAAAACATTAGTCAAATAAATGGTTTGTGTAATAGTATGAGGCTTTTAATAACACACTTAGCTTCTAATGTCATTGAGGCTAGAATTATTACCGGAGAACACTTAGGGGAAAAGGTTTTTACTCCAAGAATTATTTTATTGTAAAAAATAAAAGGTGGCCTTTTGTTTTGAATAGGAAGCAATTTCCATTACGATTATCTTACACCATGACTATTAATAAGAGTCAAGGACAAACTCTTAATTTTATAGGTATCTATTTGCCTAAACCAATTTTTACACATGGTCAACTATATGTTGCACTTTTAAAAGTAACTTCTAGACATGGCTTAAAGATTCTGATTCATGATGAAGATGTCAAGCTAACAAACATTACAAAGAATGTTGTTTATAGAGAAATTTCTGACAACATAAAAAGATAGTTGGTATATTAAATAATTCATTTGCGAGATCATTACTTCAGTCATGTTTTGAATTTATTCGGATTCGGTATATGCTATCATTTTTCTATATTTTCCTTTTTTTCCCTTTTGGGATTTTCATGTCATCTCCGATTACGATCGACTTACTTTTTTAAACGAGCTGCTCGATGGTATTTTCAATGTTTCGTTTACACTTGCTATAGTTAATCTAAATTTTTTGTAGTTTAGTTCACCATACACATGCTCATTAATGTTTATGTTCTGAATGAAGATTCAAACAATCTGTAAGTAGTTTATTGATCTTCAAATTCATTTTCAGTTATAATTTTATTTTAACAGATTGTGATTAATAATTCATTAATTACATAATTTTCTTTATTCTAATAGAAATCCGGTTTTCACCTTTCTACATCTAATTTGCTTCTTTTTACGCACTTCATACCTTTTCCATTATAATCATTTTAAAATTTCAATTTTATTAGCACAAAATTCATATATCATGTTAATTGTAATAAACACAAGTTTATGCACGTGACTCGGCTAATTAAAACGAAGTAGTCCGATATCAAACCAAGAATTCTAGCATTTATTGTGGTTAAGATTGTTAGACTCTGGAACACTTTATTACCCCCTCATAATGAGTTCATCAATACAGACTTCATCGCTATTGATGATAAAGTAATATATACATATATATAAATACACACACATACACGTACAAGTTTGGACCTTAGCAATATTATCTTACATTATAATTTCAAATGCATACTGCTTTCAGGAAAATGTCATGCATGGTATGATTCTTGCCGAGTACAGTGATGATTTTGAAGGTAAACTCATAAAGGGGCATGTTTACAAAATTCGGATGTTCCAAGTTACAAAGCGCAAAGCATCGCATAATTCCGTACCAAATGAACAGATTTTGTACTTCAATAGCACCACCGAAATTGAAGAGATCTTCGACCACATTGAGAACTATCCTCGATATCACTTTTGATTTTCAACAATACAAGACATTCAAGCGAGAATAGAACGTGAATACTTTATGATAGGTATCACACACAACGAAACTACAACAATTTTTTTTAAAATAGTAATATTGAAAAAAGCAATGACTATCTGAAATTCACTTTACAGATGTTATAGAGATGTTGATGTCAGTTGCTCCAATAAATAGTTTTCAAATATCTCCCAGGAAAGTTACTACGAACTCTAATGTCCAAATATCATCCAAACAGTTGACGGCAAATAAGAGAGATATTGTCATTAAGCTGCTTAGGTAAGTCAATTTTTTATTTATAAATTATTCATTTTATTATGCCATTTTTAAATTTAAGTATTCTGCATGAATTCATTTGAGCTTTTACTCTAAAATGTGCTTTTACTCTAAACAAGAATATATTTTGTGCTTAGTATGAATGTGTATATTTTGGTTTAATTTTTATGTGACTTTATTCTAATAACAAAACCTAAAACACTTTCCACTTTTATTGGCTATTCCTTTATTCAATTTGAAAACCGAGTCTACCTTAATAAATATTGATAGGCTTTTTCCTAAATTTCAAAATACATTTACAGGAAAAAATAATAAGAAAGACAAACAGATGAGTACACTTTAAAGGTGCTATGTTTGGACAATAAAAATAGTTGTTTTAAAGCATTTAAACTCTAATGATATTGACCAATGTACTAACATGTGTCTCTTTTTTGAATACATTATAGTTGAGACCTACTCGAAATTTCAATATGGCAAGATTTCCTCCAACAGTTGAGAATTGATGAGCTACTTTATCAACCTAGCAAGTCTATTATCATAGTCGCAGGGACAACAATCAAAACATTCATGGGTAAATATATGGTCCATTGGCTGTTTAAAAATAAATATTTTTCCGTATTCGCCTAATTATAATTTTATATTATCACAAGTGAAAAATATTTCCAAACATCATGTAACGCCCAAGGATCGCCCTCCAGACCTGACGGGTAGTCTCAGTGTACCAACATGAGTCTTTTCTAGCGCGCTTTGTTCTCACTCACGCGCACCCTAGAAAGACTTCCCAGGGGGCCACCCATACCACCTTTACTCTAGTCCAAGCACGCTTAACTTTAGAGTATCGATGGGAGGGCTTCCAGGAAAGAAGATGCACCTTGTTGGTATGAGTTTACCAATCAAATTTGAGCTTTCCAAGGTAGTTTACCAATCAAATTATTTGATTGGTAAACTCATACCAACAAGGAGCATCTTCTTTTCTGTAAGCTCTCTCACCGAATCTCCAAAGTTAAGCGTGCTAGGCGTGAAGTAGAGGTGGGATGGGTGACCCCATGGGAAGTATTTCCAGGGTGCGCATGAGTGAGAACAAAGCGTGCTAGAAAAAACTCGTGTCAGTAAGAAATGAATTATTATTATTATTATTATTATTATTATTATTATTATTATTATTAATGTTATTATCATAATATTTGTTTTCGGCTTTCGTGCTTAAACATCGGCTATAAAAGTGATGTCAAATGAAGAAGTTGCTCTCACTCAAGCAATGAGCCAAAACAATGCGCAGGAAACAACTATTCAGGACTTGCACTACCTCAATGCAAATGAGATGAAGGTATGGGTTTGTAACGAATAACATAATACAATGTTTGAACATTTAATAATCTAACATTTTTTTAGGGCAAAAAATTTAGAATCCAAGCTAAAATCAGCAATATCAACTTGCGGAGAGGATGGTACTATAAGGCATGTTCAATGTGCACATTCAAAGCGGACGATGGAAATGACTCATTTGTTACAATCAACACGAACCAATAACACCAAGACTTATATAAGTTATAGCCTCTATTTTTTTTCCTATAAATAAGTTAGTTGTAAATATAAAGAACTTACATGTATTTGCATGCCAATATTGGTCAATAATATTGTCTCAATTAAACAACATAAGTATTTTTTTTTCTTTTCATGCTTGAATAAAATTCTCTAAATAAAAAGATAAATAATTATGTTTTTAAATAGATATTAAATTTGCAAAGAGAATGAAGCTACACATTTTCTTTAAGTTTTTTTTTTCGAACAGGATATAATGATATTGCAACATTGTAATATTGTTTTGTTTTATTGTCTGATTATTCAACTAAACAATAAAACTATTTATTTCATTTATTGCAAGAAAATAATTATTTTATTAGGATAAATATTGGTATGATTTTATATTTTAAATAGATAATATAAATTATAAACTCAACTGCATTCACCGCAATGTGTACAATCAATAAATTTTATATGAAGATTACATGAACTCTATTATTATAGAAATATTCACTTGAAGAAGAATACAATGATGTGTCATCATGTAAATGATTGATTTTTCTTTTTCAGGTTTTTACCTGTTTTCTTAAAACCTTTTCTGCATTTTTGATTCAATTTAGATTTCTCAATTATTTTAAATTTTTATTAATTTAATTAAATAGATAAAAATTACAACTAAAGTGGGATTTAGTTAATAACAAATGAATCTATTAAGTAAAGAAAATCATAGTATGTAAACAATAAATCCTTTACAAAATCGAATTTCTTAATTATTATTAATTAACAAGGATATTAAATTATGAATAATGATAGTTTTTAGTATCTTTTTTTCATGTTTAATTAAAAGTATAGAAATTGGAAAACAAGACTAAATATTATTAATAAAGAAATATATTAAGTAATGAAATTTTATATTATTCAAATAATAATAATAACCGAATGCCTAAAATTTAGAACTTCTCAATAAAGTTCATGAAAAAAAAATATTACATAAAAATATCAATTCAAATATAGCAAATAAAATTAGAAATGAAGCAATTAATTTGGAGAATTTGGACTCCAATACTATGATCTCTTATTCCAAGTTACTGCTTAAGATTGAATGACGTTGGTCAACTACTCCAATATTGGAATTGCTCTTAGATTATATTTCTTAATTCTCAATTAAGAATTATGTATTATACAGTGATCGTCTCTTTATTTATCTTGATAGAAAGTAATGATTATGTATTATAAGTTAGTTTGGGTTAATATTATTTATTTTATTATGGAAATGAGTCCACGTAAAAAATAAAATGAAAAGATCGATTAGAATCGGTAACTAAAAATTAGGCCTAATTATTGTATGTCATATCGTTTCAATGTATTTGATTAATTGTTGGCATTATTAACAGTATGCGACAGAATTTGACGCTTCAAGATGACACTGGATGATTGGAGGCTGTTATCTTTGGTGGTATTGCCGAAAGATTAACTACATTCCAGCTTACAAGCTCTGTAATTTCGAAAGGTGTGCAAAATGACCAACTACCTGAATCTGTGAAGGGGAATAACAATAATGAATATAACTGTGTAGTTCGTTTAACCGACCAAGCATCTCAACAGCTACTTTTAAAGTATAAAATTTTTCATTTCAACTGAATACATCAAATCCACCTCTGTCTGCCAAAGATAAAGGTAAAATAATTAGTGGTTCAATCTCAGAGGCTGAAGACACCAACATGACAACATCCAAATATCATCTTACAACCGATCAACAAATTGTTCTTTCTCCGGCAGCTCTTGAGATCCCAAACGACCTTTTCACCGAGGAATCACCAGCAAAGAAACTGAAACAAAGGTAAAGACACTACATTTATAATAAATAACTAATTTGATTAATCAAATGAAAGATGTAGCAATGACTGATTGCTTTGTTTTCCTTAATCTCAGTGACTCAAGGAAGGTGCTTCAAGACTGACAACCATCAAAACTCAATCTAACTAGACGAGCACTTCACTGCATTTCGTTCATTTTGCGCTCACTGATGGTATTTACAATGTCAACATCTGTGAGCAAACCTCTTATATTGTTCTAATTACCACAATACCTTTTGTCTGTGTAGATATATGTTAATATGGGTAGTTATGACTAAAACTTAGTTGATGCTTCAAGCATATAACTGGTTAGCTCAAGGTGTAGGTTGAACCTTCAAATATACTTCTAATTATCCTATGATATTAACTCCAACCTCAAGTATGTTGATCCATCATACATTTTGTCAATGTATCTTGCCTATATCTTCATTAGAACTTCAGGCATATTATTCACTAGATTATGGTGTTGGATGGAACTTCAACTATAAAGTTGATGATCTTTTGTTGTTGGATAGAACTTCAAGTGTAGTGTTCATTATCTGATTTAGTAGAATTCTGCAAATATTCTAATATTTATATAATGACAGTTAGTATTAAAAGTTATATTTGTTGAGTGTCAAGTAGCCATAAAGTTTTCTAAAATTATTAAATTACATATACTTATTGGTATTGGAACATGTATTGATTGGTTCAAACCTTCTTTTTGGCATGTTTCTTTCTTATAAGACTTATTCAAATCACCATTATATATTTCATACACAAGTTTATCGATTAGAATTAACATCACATAATATTAAATTATAATCGTACTGTGATTTTAAAACTCTTACAAACAATTTATATGTATCATATTCAACCCGCAGTGAAGCGCGGGTCGATTTCTAGTATGTATGTGTGTGTATACACACACACACACACACAATCAAGAATTTTCTCCACCATGGAATAGACAATTTATCGCGAAATATCCCACTATGAATAACTTGGTTAGTTTTTTCCAAATTGTTACGTTTAATTTTATTTATTTTATTTGTTTTAAAGTTGAATATGAAAATTGAAAAAGACCTTTGGATTATACAAGTAATCTATATGTTTAAAGTATAATATGCCAAATCACTTCAACTAATTGGAAATATAAAATATTTCATCTGTTTCAGTAATTTTCAAAATCTTTCTCGGTATTTTCTGATGATACTCTCCTCGTGTATTTTGATCTTTGGAATTGGCGTGGTCATTCATGGCCAATTCAGATAAGTAAGAATTCCAACAGTGCTAAATTCTCCATCGGTTTAAAATTATTTGTCCAACATAATGACATTGAGCTTGGTGATCAATTAATCCTCACTTATCGTGGAGGCTTGGTGTTTGATGTGAATGTTTTCTCCAAGTGTGGTATTGATTTTTATTTTTCAATTTTTCTTCCTATGTTGAGTTATATTTGGATTATGAAAAACCATCATTTCCCACATTTCAGTTGACAATTCTAAAATATTATATTCATATTTCATTTTTGGTGAGCCATCTTAATTATATCATTTATTTAGTACACATATGATCAAAACTTATATATTATATATCATTCATATTTCTATGTTTCTCCAACAAAACACAAAGTTCATTCTTCCTATGTTTTATGCTGCCTCCCTCTCTGTCATTTTTTTTTTACGAAGGGATTCTTCTCCACAAAACTTTCAAGTGGCATTTGCTTTCGAAAATTATACAAAATAAATAACAAGAGTTCTGATTAATTTGTTTTATCCATCCATCTTATCGGGTTTTTTTTTGAATTTTTCAATCTTTTGTTTTAATTATTATTTTCTAATCAAAGGTTGTACTACTTAAAATCAACATATTGCAATTGAAGACATATTCAATCTCCATCACAACACTTTGTGCGTGTATTGGACGAGATCTTGAAGTGAATCAAATTTATTAACTCGATCCCTCCACAAAAAATGTTAATTGATGTGATTCAATTTTTATATAATTTCAGATTTCCTCGATTTTCTTATTCAATTGTTTTACATAATTTAGATTTCTTTTTTATGATTGCATGTGTTTATTTAATTCGCTATTTGTTTGATACCGTTTATTTTATAAATTATTGCAGAATTCATTTTGCAATTTAATTCTCACGTTTTAATTATTATAACTAACCAAAATTTAAAAAGTGTATTCTTATAACTCGATTTCAATATAAATATCAGCTTTATGTTGCATTACTGTGAACTAAGAGGTCGAAATGATTCAAAATTATTTGCTCACTATTTAAAGTAAACAGTTTTTTAAATTGTTAATTTAATATTTATTTTTTGAACTTAATAGTTTTGTTAATAAATATTATGTTTTCATATTTTCTTATTAATGCCTGTGTAAACGCGCGCTTTCACTAGTACCAATATTATAACAGCAAAATACCAATACTTTTTCATACAAAATCAATACACTTTCACAAAGAAACCAATAATTTTGTACATAAAACTAGTACTTTTGAACACAAAATTACTCTTATAGAGCAAATATCATTACACCATTAAAACAACAACAAATATCATTACACTAAAGAAAATCTCAATATCAAATACCATACACCATCAAAATAACAACATATATACTTAGCAACAACAAAATCAATACAATAGAAGGAAAAACTAATACATAGCAGGTGAGAAACTCATACTATACAACAAAACTCATATATTATACAACAAAAAAACTATAATAGTATAATAGTAAAACTAAGGGAAGATATCATAATAAATTCATGGCAAAACTTTGGCTGTTGCCCTAGCATTCAGAATACTGGATTCGGTATTCTGAATACCGAATACTCGTTTGTTCTAAGATTTAAAAATCAAATACTCAAACAACAATATCTTACAATTAAATAATTAAATATTACTAATACAATATAACAATACATTACCACCTACTTTCCAGACATGATATGATATTAAATATAATATAATAATACATTATCACCCACTTTTCGGATATGGTTTGACATCTACAGTAAAAAGTAAAGGATTATGAATCCTATAACAAACAAGAATTTTTACTATTCACAGAATTCTGAATACTTAAGCAACTGAATACCAGAATCCAAAATTACAACGAATGCTAGTCCAAACAGGCCCTATAGAACTTTCATTGAACTCCTTATAGTCAACTTTGGAGTGAAATAACTTGAGCTCTGGGGATTCATTTGCACTAACATGATACCAGATCTAAATGACAAAAACCTGATACAAGCTCACATACACAAGATCGCAAATACTCACAGATCAAAGTCACACACTTCCAAACACATGCACGCACCAACCATTTTGCACCATCTTTTATTCCCATTTCTTCCTCGTTTCCAGTGGCAAACAATAATTACTCGTCGAAAAATGATTCCCTTTTGTATATATATATTTCGGAATTTGTCGAACAACTTATTCGTTAAAAGTTTATTGTAGACCTGAAAATTGAAGAGAGAAATATATGTAAAGTACCAAAATTAGGGCGAAAATGGGGACAGAGGCGGCGCGTCGCTAGAGATGATGTTGTTTTTGAGGTGGTGTTCGTCGGGGTGTAGATTCGGAGATGACATCTAGCGAACATGGTAGTGTAAGAATTTCTGATAAAGAAAGGAAGTAATAGTGAGCAGGTGGAGAAAATGACATAGTTTCCCTTTTTTTTTTTTTTCTTTTCTCGAGATATAAATTTAACCCACCCAAAATGAATCAGACCCTGTTAATCTGATTGCGATTGTACATCCTTTCGTTTATTTTCGTTTCGTTTCATTAGAAAATAGTGAAAATAAAAATTTGAGGGAGATAAAAATTTTTGGTAAGGTAATGATTGGATATAATTTATATTTTTTGAGTAAGTGATTGGATATAAAATTATTTGGTAAATAAAATTTCAAATGGGACCCATAAAAGTTTTTGTGTGGTGGGAATTAATGATGGTAGAAAGATGATAGAGAGGAAATAAAGTAAAGTTTTTGTGTGGTAGAAAGTAAATGGTAGTTGAGAGATAAGAGAAATGGGGAGAATAGATGAAAGAGAAATGAGGAAAAACCTTTTTTAGGAAAAAAGTGAATTTTATTTTTTGAATTATAACAATCATTTGTTTGCCATTTTCTTTCTTTTGCTAGTTGTGGGAAACCAAAAACTTTAGGCCATGCATGGAATTGTTTTCATTTCCCATTTCTCAATTTTCAACTATTTCGAAAATGGAGAGATTCCATAGGAGGGCCCGATTTAACGAAATGGTGTCATAATAAGGCCTGGATTTTAAGTTCTTTCAATTAAAGACTCTAATTTTCAAAAAAAATCAAATGAGGGCTCATATTTACATTTTGATTCTCACTTGAAGGCCTAATTTTAAAAAGTTTCAATTGAGGGCTCATATTTACATTTTGATTCCCACTTAAAGGCCTCTGTTAACCTTGGTTAAGTAAAATGATGATGGCACAACTAATCCCAAAAGCCTGCACTTTTTATCTTCTTTTTTTTCCCATGGACTTTATATTGTCAAATACCATCAATAAATAAATAAAAAATAATAATATAACCTTGGTTTGGGATTAATTAACACGTCAACACACTTATATAACTATGGTTTAGCTCGTATTCATATCAACTAGTTTAATGTAGTCCTTTTTTAGATTATTTTTCTTATTTATTGATGGTATTTGACAATATAAAGTCCATAAAAAAATGATAAAAATTGCAGGCTTTTGAGATTAGTTTTGCCATCATCGTTTTACTTAACCAAGGTTAACATAAGCCTTCAAGTGAGAATCAAGATGTAAATATGAGCTCTCAATTGAAACTTTTTTAAAACTAGGCCTTCAAGTGGGAATTAAAATGTAAATATGAGCTCTCAATTGAAACTTTTTGAAATTAGAGTCTTCAATTGAGAGAATTTAAAATTCAGGCCTTATTATGACACCATTTTATCAAATCAGGCCCTCTTATGGAATTTTCCCTTCGAAATTAGAATTATGTTTGTTTACGATTTTTCATTGGAAATCAACTTTTTCAATTTTTATTTTTCATATTAAAATATTTCAACTTTACCATCACATCTAATCTTTAATGTTGTGGGACCCACCACTACCACCAATATCTACTTTAAATATTATTATTTTTAAATTATATCTATCTAATAGGACTCACCATCTACAATCTTATTAATATTATATTATATATTCAAATTAAAATATTAAAAATAACCCCACAACTAACAACTTTCAATTTATGGTATAAAAAAAATTATTAAAAAAACTCTTATCCAAACATAATCTCAATTTTCAAACAAAAACAAATAAAATTTCATTTTGTAAAAGGAAAAGCATAATAGAAGGAGACACAAAGGAGAGACGATGGAGACGGTAGAAATTAGGGTTCTCTTATTCATCAAAGACTTCCTTTATATAGGGTATCAATTACATGTTTGCCTAACAAGTAAAGATAACAAATACCTAAACTATCCTTCATCAGTTACTTATTGACGAAGGCACACTAATTGTGTTTTTCCTTCAACACTCCCCCTTTTGCCAAGTCAAAGGGTGAAATGGTATTTCATTGTTGCCTCGTTAAAACCTTGCCAAGTAACAAAACCGAATGGAAAAAATAAAACTTGGTCTAAGGAAAAAGAGTACAACACACCTATGTTGAGACTCCCCCTAAAGTGTACACCTCTCTCTGATATGTACATCTATCAAGAGAACTTTGAAAGTCTCCACTTCCTCAATTTACTTGATTCTTGAGAAAGTGCATAATTTTTGGTTTTAGAATAGTTGTGGTGATATTACTCGTATTATCACATTTTCTTCAATAATAGAGTTCAAGCCACTATCGTGTTCATAACATTTATCTTAGATACTCACGAACTTCTACATGTATGATAATGATCTCTTTACATGCATCGAATGAATAACCAACATCAACGATACTATTTGGTGTTTCACAGTAGGAAGTAAACTCAACATTTTCTACAGGGATTACAAGACCATCTGCAGTCCCGGTTATATTTATGAATGGGAAAAACAAACTCGGGTCAATGATTTCTTTTAGGTATCAAATTTTATTTTGATTCCAATCCATTGACATTGCGCTTTCTTGAGTTAAATCAAGATAACAATTTTGAGAAAGTAATATTTGGTCAAGTGTATTAGTAATGGTACAATAATGCGCATATTATACGTAGGTAGAGAATTTCAGCTCCCACCAGTTCTTCGTCATTCCATTGACGAAATTGATATTTCCTTTTATCTTCACTTCGACCAATCATAGGAGTGCTAACATATTACACTTATCCATATTTAATTGCCTGATCATCTTTTGGACATATGCAAACTGTAGAATTTAGTATTCCACAAACTCGGTTTTAGTTTATAGCCTTAACATGACCGAGTTTTCCCATGATGTATTATCTCAAATTAAGAATTTCAAATAACTAGCGATATCTCTTATTTCATTAAGAGTGGATGTTAWGTTCCTTTCATCGACATATACAATTATAATCGCAAATTTGAAACTTATAAATATGCAAGGGCATAGATTATCTTTTCCCAATCAAGTAGTCACTTAGACGGTTATACCACATCCGTCTGGATTATTCAATCCATAAAGTGAGCATTTTAATTTAATTGCAAATGCACTCCGTGGCTTAGAGTCACTTGCCTTGGTAATGAAGGGCCAGCAAGCACTTTCGTATATATCTCTAAATCATGATCACCATAGTGATATGATGTAGCCACAGGTATAAGCTGTATTCCCAGTTCTTTGGATTAGAACATCTATTATGAGAGAGTACATATCCTCGTAATCAATTCCAGGGCGTTTTGAGAAACTTTGTGCTTCAAGTTTAGATTTGCATCTCATGGCTTTATTTTTCTCATTACGCTTTCTGGCAAAACTTTATTTATGTCCTACAGGATTTACACTTGGTGAGGTTAGCACTACCAAACCAAATACCTACCTTGTTGTCAGTGAATTTAATTCTACCTGGATTGATTCTTTACATTTAGGTCAATTTGCTCTACATTGATATTTCAATAGAGCGTGGTTCGATACTATTGTGCTCTATGATTCTTTGAGCAACAATATATATACCATCAATGTGTATGAAAAGTCTTTCCATCAACTTATATAAACTCTCATTGTACATTGAGATTTCTTTATTCTCTGTAATCATATTAAACTTCGGAGCATCCTCCAATAATGAATCATGGACATCAGTATAATCAGAGATAATCTCATGAGAGTTATTATCTTCATTGATGATCAATTGAAGTTGTGCCATACATGCTCTCTTATTCCTTTGGCGAGTATTGATCGAACCAAGTGACCTCCCCCTGTTCCTTTTGGGAGTCACGACCTCAACCACACCTCCACTAAATATGGTTGCAATTTCTTAATTTACGACATTGTGCCCTTTATAGGGTCTTTAACCTTGCAGACACATTTACAGCTGGTATATATATCATCTCGTCACTTTAGAAATTAAGTCTTCTATACTTTGAGATCAATTGTTTACTTTACTTTTCTTTCACGTTACATTGTGAAATGCGGGGATCATAATGAGACATAGTATGAAACTATTCATGTCATTCCATTAGAAAATACTTTTTCCTCGTTTTTAGTGGCAAACAATAATTACTCGTCGAAAAATGATTCTGTTGGGAATATTATTTTCAACAATAATTTCCTTGTTTGTAGTTTGTCTTTCTTAGGACGCAAAGTATTTTAGGACTCTAGATTTCTTTCTTAGTTGGAGTCTAAGATCTTATTTAGTTTCTTAAATACCTTTTAACTTGTAAAACAAGACTTGGAGTCTTGTGATATAAATATGACCAAGACACAAAAAGGACAGACACGACGGACGCATCTTTGAAGCAGAACACGTACAGCACACTCGGAGCTTTGCTGGAAAATTAGAAGGATCTCTACATTGCGTAACCAACGGAGGAATTCTACTAAAGAAGAAGCGACGAGTATTTTGTGTATCAATTGTTTGATACAAAGTTGTTTTTGGTTATATTACTTTTTATTATTTTGTAATTTGTCTTGAACGTTTGAAAAGTAATATAGTTTTCGGGTTTGTATACCCAAGTTTGTAAGCACGTTTGCTTACAAACTGAAATTAATTTATTGTGTTTATTTCCGCTGCTATTTCTGAGATTCAGTTGATGTTAGGTCTGGTGACATCTATCACGAAACCTAACATCATATCTGTAAACTGCATTTCTACAAAACAACAATTGGCACTAGAGCAGGATACTTAACTCTAAGTATTTCGATCCTTGTTTTGTAGATTTGATGTAATGGGCGCTCAAGGTAATGCAATAACCCCAATCCTAAATGGAGATAACTATTCTCTCTGGAAACAGAGGATGCGATGGCACATCAAAGACATCGATGAACGAGCTTGGAGATCCATCCTTGTTGGATGGGAGAAACCTCGTGTTGCTCCTGATGGCGACGGTGACGCCGTTTTCAAAAGAGAAGAAGACTGGACGGAAAATGAAGTTGCCATTTCAAATTGGAACTCTAAGACCTTTAATACCCTATGCAGCTATGTCGATACAAACTACTACAAAGTGATCAAGAATTGTGAGTGTGCGAAAGAAGCATGGGATGCCCTTCAAAGGGTATGCGAAGGGACGGCAAGTGTGAAGAAATCTCACCTGAGAATGCTCACCACAACGTTTGAATCCATGAGAATGGATGACAAAGAGTCGGTTGTGGAGTATGCCATGAGACTCTCCGACATAGCGAGTGAAATTAGAAACCTTGGCGAGCCCATGTCCAGTGCACGCCTTATTAGAAAACTTCTCAGATTCATTTCAAAGAAGTTGAGTATGAAAGTAGTTGTCATTGAGGAATCCAAAGATACTGAAAAACTAGTCTATGATGATTTGGTCGGTGCACTCAAAACATATGAGATGGAGCATATAGACTCTCATTCAAAGGAGAAGAATGTTGCTCTCACCTCCGATGTTAACTCAAAAGATGAAGATGAAGATTCTAATTGGAGAGAGCTTTTTGATAAATTTGAAAGAACCACACTTGGAGAGGAAGATGTGTCACTTATTACTCAAAAATTCAACCGCTACTTGAGGAGAAAGAACAACATTGGAGGAAAAGCATCAAGTTCCATGATGGAGCACCACCTCCAAAGTCTTCTGGAAGAAAGTTATCCAACTTCCAACCCTCTTCTTCTGAATCAAAGACTGGAACTTCTTCTAAGCCACTCAGCGAAATCCAATGCCATGAGTGCAAAGGTTGGGGGTATTACAAAAACGAATGTGCAAATACGTTAAGGAAGAAAAATCTCATTTCAAAGGATTTTGATGAAGATGGAAGCGACTCTGACTCACCTGAGTCAGTACCTGCTCTTTTTGCTCATGTTGCCTTGGATGACGACTTTCGAGTTCGCAACATCAATTCCAACACCCTGTGTCTGAATTCTGAGGTTGAAAATCCTCGCGATGAATACAAAAAGTTGTGCGTGGAGTATGACGAACTTTTTTCCAAGTGGGGAAATCAGGTTTTGAAAGTGAAAACCCTTATGATCAAAGTTGAGAAACTGACTCATGAGGTAGATGATCAAGTGAATATCGTTACACGTTTGGAAACCCCTCTTACAAGAAAAGATTCGGAATTGGAACGAGTAAGGGATGAACTTAAAAAGGTGCAAGATACAATTTCAAACCTCAACAAGGGAAAGGCGAAACTGGATGAAATTTTGGAGATGTCGTACCCAGAAACTTCAAGGCACGGAATTGGTTACAAACCAGAGAAACAACCGCATTAAGTCAGCCACAATCAAGAATCTTTCAAGTGCCATAAGAAGAGAAGAAGGCAGTATGTTTGCCATCACTGTGGAGATCATGGCCACATTCGTCCCTTCCGCTGGAAGAGAACTGTGAAGAAAAGCCCTTTTCAGAGAATTAATCAAGATGATGGAACTCGTGATGAACTCAAGTTGTCAAAACCAAAGGCAACACCAAGTTGAAACGGGTCTGGGTAAGAAAGGGAGAGATCAAGTGTAACATGATGTACACCTCTTTAAAATCACACGTTCCTGGAGCTTGGTACTTTGATAGTGGATGCTCCAAACACATGACCGGATCCAAAGAACTTCTGTCGAACATTGTAAAATTCAAAGGAGGAAAGGTCAAATATGGTGGAGGAGCAAATGGACAGATTATTGGGCAAGGAACACTCCATGTTCTAGGGATTACCAAACTGGAAAATGTACTACTTGTTGAAGGGATGACTGCAAATTTGATAAGCATTAGTCAGCTGTGTGATGGAGGCTTTAACGTCAAATTCACACGAGAAAAATGTGAGGTCTATGATGAAGAAAGTGCCTGCATTCTCACTGGCCAGAGAACGTCCGACAACTGCTATCAAATAAATAGAGACGTGTTTTTTAAGTTGTCCCAGCTGAGTGATGCCGAGGTATGGCATCAAAAACTCGGACACGTTAACTACAAAATGTTGGAGAGGCTTGTAAAGAAAGACGCTGTGAACGGATTGCCGAAACTCAACACGAAGATCACCCCTATTTGTGAAGCATGTTAAAAAGGGAAGCAAGTTAAAGTACCACACCCATATGTCCAGAGCCTTACCACATCCAATTGCTTTGAACTCATGCATATGGACCTCATGGGACCACTTGAAGTGGAAAGTCTTGGAGGTAAAAGGTATGTTTTAGTTATTGTTGATGATTTTTCTAGATATACTTGGATCGAGTTTTTAAAAGAAAAATCGGAAACATTTGTGTTTTTTCAAAAACTTGCTAAGAAATTTTATGTGCGTTTTGTAGTAAATATAGGTAGAATCAGAACCGACCATGGAAAGGAATTCGAGAATGAATCATTTTCAAATATTTGTTCTAAAAGGGGAATTACTCATGAATTCTCTTCCCCCATTACCCCTCAGCAAAATGGTATAGTCGAACGAAAGAACAGATCTCTTGCGAAGATGACTAGAACCATGCTGATTTCTAATGGTATTGCAAAATGGTTTTGGGCAGAAGCCATGAACACACCGTGTCACACCATTAATAGAGTCTATTTTAGACCAGGATCACATGTCACCCCCTACGAGCTGTTGTTTAGCAAGAAACCTAACTTAAGCTATTTTCACGTTTTTGGGTGTGTGTGTTATGTCTTAAATGATAGGGGATATCTCTCGAAGCTCGATTCGAAAAGTGATAAATGTATTTTTATGGGGTACTCTCAAAATAGTCATTCATATCGTGTTTTTAATCTTAGGACACGTTGCATGATGGAGTCAGTAAATGTGAAATTTGATGATACAACTAGTGGAGTAAAACCTGCGGAGGACAATGACCTGATTTATGATCAGAGTCCTCAATTTGTTGTGGATGGTTTAGATGATCATGCAGGTACAGAAGCTGCTGGTGCAGGTGATGACGGGTCTGATGACATATCACCGAACCCAACACTGTCTGAGGAAGAAACTGGCAGAAATAACACTGGAGAGTAGAACCCAGTTTCCCGGTGATTCCTGAGTCTGATTCAAATTCAGAAGATGAGAACCTTGAAAATCAAATTGATCTCTATCAAAGAGATATTCCTTCAAGAATTCAAAAGAACCACCCAACCAGACAGATAATTGGTGATCTTGATCAAAGGAGTACAAGGAAAAGACAGATAGACTTCAAGGAGATGGTAAGGTATGTCTGTTTATACACTAATTGTTCTCAAATTCGAGAAACCTTGTTTCTTGCTGAGACAGAGCCGAAATGAGTGGAGGATGCATTGAAGAGTGAATTTTGGATTAAAGCAATGCAAGAGGAGCTGGACCAATTTGCAAAGAATGATGTGTGGGACCTGGTCCCTCGCCCAGAGAATACTCATGTCACTGGAACGAAGTGGATATTTAAACATAAAACGGATGAAGCTGGAAACATCATTTGAAACAAGTCAAGGTTGGTAGCGCAAGGACACACTCAAATTGAGGGTATCGACTTTGACGAGACATTTGCACCGGTTGCACGTATAGAATCGGTAAGATTACCTCTTGCAGTTGCTTGCCATTTAAAAATTTTACTACATCAAATGGACATTAAGAGTGCATTTTTGAATGGTGTTTTGAGCGAGGAAGTATATGTTGAGCAACCCAAGGGTTTGTGGATCCTCACAACTCGAATTTTGTTTTAAAACTTAAAAAGGCCTTGTATGGTTTAAAGCAAGCTCCAAGGGCATGTATGAGAGGCTAACTCAACATCTACTATTTTTAAATTTTAAACGAGGTGAGGTTGACAAGACCTTGTTTCTGCTCAAATCCCATAAACACATTCTTATTGTCCAAATTTATGTGGATGATATTATTTTTGGTTCGACTAACGAACAGATGGTGAAGGATTTCGTTGTTCGAATGTCAGACACTTTCGAAATGAGTATGCAAGGTGATCTTTTGTATTTTCTTGGCTTACAAATTAAACAACTTGATGATGAAATTTTTCTTTCACAAACCAAATATGCCAAGAACCTGGTCCAAAAATTTGGTTTAGTAGGTGAGAAACCTAAGAGAACGCCTCTGGGTAAAGATAAGAAAATGTCGAGAGACGATGTTGGGTCTGGTGTTGACAACACCCTTTATAGAAGCATGATTGGTAGTTTTCTTTATTTAACTGCCAACAGACCAGACATCATGTATAGTGTGTGCTTGTGTGCAAGATATCAAGCTAACCCTAAGGATTCACATTTGAAGGCTGTTAAAAGAATAATTCGATATGTGGCGGGAACTAGTGATCTAGGGTTATGGTACACTAAGGAAACATGCACTGAATTGGTAGGTTATACGGACTCCGATTAGGCTGGGGATGTAGTTGATAGGAAAAGTACTACAGGGGGTTGTTTTTTTTTTTGGGAACAATTTAATCTCTTGGTATAGCAAGAAACAAAACTGTATTTCCTTGTCTAAAGCCGAAGCCGAATACATCGCAGCTGGAAGTGCATGTATGCAACTTCTTTGGATGAACCAGATGATTGAAGACTACGGTCTCCATAGCAATATTTTGGCCGTACTATGTGACAATACGAGCACAATTGACATCTCAAAAAATCCAGCTCAGCACTCTCGTATAAAGCAAATTGACATCAGGTATCATTTCGTCCGAGACTTAGTTGAGAGAAAGATAATAAGTCTTGAACATGTAGGGACAGACAACCAGCTCGCTGATATATTCACAAAAGCATTAGACCTTGAGACATTCTCTCGTCTGAGAAGAGATCTCGGAATGTGCATAGTCTAGTCCGTGTTATGTTTGATGTTATGACACCCTAAGTTGTCATCAGTCATAACATCTGTATATTTTTTGCATGCATTTTTAATTTCTGTTCCATACATAATTCAAATGCATTGAGTCTGATTTAAAGAGAAATAAGGTCGTGTTGTGTAATAAAAGTGATGACAAAAGAACTAACCTCTTTTGATTTGGTGATTGTGAAACTCTCCCGCAGAAACTGGCTTTCTCCCAGGTCCAAAAACAGAAGGTGTTAACAGCAATTGCTAAAGATATAATTATTCTCTTCAAATCTTAAAAAGATGAAGAAAATCAAGACTAAAGGTCTGATCTTTAATTTTCACCTTATTGAGCGATTTTGATGTTGTCATTAACTTGGGTTAAGGGGTTTCTTTTCATTAACTTCGCCTTATGCAATGTTGGGACCAATGTCATCAGTCATGAAAAGCAACACCGATCAAAATCTCTAAAAATCTTTTTGTGAATTCTTATCTTTCTAGGTCATTCTTTTTAGGCATAATCTAAGACATTCATATTTTGTGAATTTGCCTGTGTTGCTGAGTGTTCTGTTTCTCTTGTTCAATTCATATTCTGACTTCTCTTGGTTTTTGTTGAGAATGTGGTTATTTGGTTGTTCCAGTGGTGCTATGTTCGACAGTGCTGGGGAGGTAATATGAGACTATTTTTCAGTAGTATTTTTCACCTTGTACGTGCCCTTAATATTTCAATGGTGATGGTTCAATCCTTAGCTAATTTTCGGTTTCAGGGTGTTCTCTTTTTTTTTGATTTAGTGGGATTCATGGGGAGTTTAGTTTGAGCTATAATTCCTTAGTTTAAGGGATAGTGGGCTGTTTATTAGGAAAGTAGATTTTACCGGGGATAATTTTTCCTAATTGTGTTTTTAGTGGGGTAGATTGTGTAAATATTCTATTTCCATCTTTTTATGTGTTCTCTCTCTCCTCCCCAACGGTAAGTTTTTTTATTTCTTTTTAAAGCCGATTTTCTTACCGTTTTGGCCCACCTCAATTCTCTCCCCTGTGCAATCATACTCCCTCTCAAACTATAATTCCTCTTAGTATTTCTTGTTTCTTTTTCTTTGTGTGGTGTGTATTGTTTGGATTTGCAGGATGTCGAATTCTCCTTCAGGGTCTAGGGTTCCTGAACTTCCGGTAGAAATTGAGAGCTCCGGCGAATAGGTCACTCCAACCTTTCCAAGATTTGGTGGGTTGGACATCCGCGAGGAGATAGGTGTTGCTTTTGCCCGACACCCATCACCAGTTGTTCAAGAACCAAGTGGTTCCGCTCCGGCGAGCTCTCTTGCCATATCACCGATTTCAGACCAGATTGACGCCACTCCTTCAGCCCAGGTCCTTCCCGGCCAATCTGGAAATGATATTGATGTCGACAACCCTCCTAATCTGCCTTATCGCCGAGGTTTTTGGGTGCATCGGTGATCCCACCCTGAAGCGGTCACGACGACTGAGAGATATTCCTCCGGGGGTTGTCCCGCCGGCGGTCCCTAAGAGCAAAGCTGGGCCACGTCTCAATGTGCCGATTGAGCACATGAATCTCACCGATGATGTTACCGTTTCCACTGACTCAGATGAGAAGGAGTTTGTGCCTCCGGCGACTGTCACGGCTCCGGTGCCCTCAATTGCTTCCCCAGCTGCCAAAAAGGGTCGTGGACGCCGAAAGTAGACTGTATCGCTTGTGGAAAAGAAGAACCCACCGGCTTCTATCAAGGTCTCTCCTAGTTCAACGACAACTGAGTATTCAAGCGCTCCCTATGAGATAGTGGATTTTTTCACCGGTGAAGTGTCTAGTTCAGCTAATCCTATTGTTCCCGATCCTCCTGTTTCACCTACGCCTCCAACTTCTCCGACTTTTGACACTGTACTTGAACAATCTCCTGATGACTCAGATGAGATTCCTCTTGTACACCTGGTGAATTCTGTGAAGGCTTCCACGAAGAAAGGAAAGAAGAAGTCCAGGGCTGCCTTGGCTGGAAATGTTCTGTAGGCTGATGATGGGACTAGTGATTTGTCACCAAAGCCAACATCACCCATTCCAAGTGATGTATCTTCCTCAGGTCCGAGGTCTGATACTGCGTGTGATTTACCTCCTCCGGCTCCAGGTTCTCCACCTGTTGAGGATGCTGACATTGCCCCCGGTCTCCGATGAAGTGGAGATAGAGGATGTTGTTCCTTTTTCTGAGAAATTTCTTTCCTCCCAAGCTGAAGCACTTTTCCCAGTTTTTAAGACCCGCGGTATGATTGATGAAAGACGAGTCCCTGTGGAGTTGTTCAAGCGTCAAAATTTGGTTGCCTTCTTTGAGCACAGGGGCTTGTATTCGACAGTCTCCACCACCATGCCGTTTGTCCGGGATGTCATTGTGGAATTTTATGCCAACCTTCTATCCTCGGTTGCTGTGGATACGTCTGCAAATTATGGGAAAGTGTTTGTACGCGGACGGATTTACACCTTCACGCCTGACTTGATAAATGCGGCCTATGGGATTGATGCTTTTCAAGGGGACTCCACTGTTGATGACATGGACGAGGTTATTGGTTTCTTGTCTAGCGGGCTGCTCACCACTTGGCGTGAACAATTGCCCAGTACAAAATTGACTTCGCTTTACTCAGTTCTGCACAAGGTGGCAATTTTCAACTGGGTGCCCTCGAAGAATTCGACTGTTTTGACCAGACCTCAGGCTCAGTTCCTTTTCAAAGTTGGAAATGAGATCCAGTTCAATTTCGTCCAGCTCATGTTTGATATGGTCACAAGGTTTGCCTCCTCTAAGTCTTCATCTTCTCTCTGTTTTCCATCTTTGATTTACAGTATTTTGGAGAACCAAGGCTTTATGCCTTCCGTGGATGATTCCCTCACTGGTGAGGCGGAGTGGTTCACCTTGAGGAGCCAGCACCTCTCTGGCGCCCGCGTTGTTGATTTGCCCTGGAGTGCGCCTGTTCAGGTTGGTGATACCCGTGGTGACACCTCTGCACGTCCTGTCACCAGTGACAGCATGGTACAGTTGATGGCTCCAGTTGTCCATGCTCAAGTGGCCTTACTTGATAACCAGATTGCCCAGCTTGATAGCCAGTGTGCTCAGTTATTAGCATTGCGAGGTTCCCTGTTTGAGGCCCTTTTGATTTCTAAACAAAAAGGGGGAGATAGACATGACGACGAGGATGGTGCTGAAGATGCTACTGGAGTTGGTGTTTCTGATGCTGAGGCTGTCACCGTGTTGGCGAGCTTGGCTAGTGCGAAGAGGAGAAAGAAGATACGCTTCCGAAATAGTTTTTTGAGAAAAATGAAGAAGAAGTTGTGGTAAAGGAAAGCTGATTGTGAAGGGACATCTTCGTCATCTCGACGGGCGAAGAAGGCTCGAGGTGTTTAAGCTCCTTTTATGCTTTCCTTAGTTTGTTTATTTTTTGGGTGTTTGTGGAACAATTGCTTTTCTTTTTATTGTTTCTTATTTAGGGGGAGTTAGTTTGTTTTCAGTATTAAACATTTTGGTTGCGTCATGGTTGTTTTGTCCAGAAAGGCAAAAGGGGGAGATTGTTGGGAATATTATTTTCAACAATAATTTCCTTGTTTGTAGTTTGCCTTTCTTAGGACGAAAAGTATTTTAGGACTCTAGATTTCTTTCTTAGTTGGAGTCTAGGATTCTATTTAGTTTCCTAAATACCTTTTAACTTGTAAAAACAAGACTTGGAGTCTTGTGATATAAATATGACCAAGACACAATAAGGGACAGACATAATGGACGCATCTTTGAAGTAGAACACGTACAGCACACTCGGAGCTTTGCTGGAAAATTAGAAGGGTCTCTACATTGCGTAACCAACGGAGGAATTCTACTAAAGAAGAAGCGACGAGTATTTTGTGTATCAATTGTTTGATACAAAGTTGTTTTTCGTATATTACTTTTTATTATTTTGTAATTGGTCTTGAACGTTTGAAAAGTAATATAGTTTTCGGGTTTGTATACCCAAGTTTGTAAGCACGTTTGCTTACAAACTGAAATTAATTTATTGTGTTTATTTCCGCTGCTATTTCTGAGATTCAGTTGATGTTAGGTCTGGTGACATCTATCACGAAACCTAACATCATATCTGTAAACTACTATTCACAGAATTCTGAATACTTAAGCAACTGAATACCAGAATTCAAAATTACAACGAATGCTAGTCCAAACAGGCCCTATAAAACTTTCATTGAACTCCTTATAGTCAACTTTAGAGTGAAATAACTTGAGCTCTGGGGATTCATTTGCACTAACATGATACCAGATCTAAATGACAAAAACTGATACAAGCTCACATACACAAGATCGCAAATACTAACAGATCAAAGTCACACACTTCCAAACACATACACGCACCAACCATTTTGCACCATCTTTTATTCCCATTTCTTCCTCGTTTCCAGTGGCAAACAATAATTACTCGTCGAAAAATGATTCCCTTTTGTATATATATATTTCGGAATTTATCGAACAACTTATTCGTTAAAAGTTTATTGTAGTCCTGAAAATTTAAGAGAGAAATATATGTAAAGTACCAAAATTAGGGCGAAAATGGGGACAGAGGCGGCGTGTCGCTAGAGATGATGTTGTTCTTGAGGTGGTGTTCGTCAGGGTGTAGATTCGGAGATGACATCTAGCGGACATGGTAGTGTAAGAATCTCTGATGAAGAAAGGAAGTAACAGTGAGCAGGTGGAGAAAATGACATAGTTTCCCCTTTTTTTTTTTTTTCTTTTCTCGAGATATAAATTTAACCCACCCAAAATGAATCAGACCCTGTTAATCTGATTGCGATTGTACATCCTTTCGTTTATTTTCGTTTCGTTTCATTAGAAAATAGTGAAAATAAAAATTTGAGGGAGATAAAAATTTTTGGTAAGGTAATGATTGGATATAATTTATATTTTTTGAGTAAGTGATTGGATATAAAATTATTTGGTAAATAAAATTTCAAATGGGACCCATAAAAGTTTTTGTGTGGTGGGAATTAATGATGGTAGAAAGATGATAGAGAGGAAATAAAGTAAAGTTTTTGTGTGGTAGAAAGTAAATGGTAGTTGAGAGATAAGAGAAATGGGGAGAATAGATGAAAGAGAAATGAGGAAAAACCTTTTTTAGGAAAAAAGTGAATTTTATTTTTTGAATTATAACAATCATTTGTTTGCCATTTTCTTTCTTTTGCTAGTTGTGGGAAACCAAAAACTTTAGGCCATGCATGGAATTGTTTTCATTTCCCATTTCTCAATTTTCAACTATTTCGAAAATGGAGAGATTCCATAGGAGGGCCCGATTTAACGAAATGGTGTCATAATAAGGCCTGGATTTTAAGTTCTTTCAATTAAAGACTCTAATTTTCAAAAAAAATCAAATGAGGGCTCATATTTACATTTTGATTCTCACTTGAAGGCCTAATTTTAAAAAGTTTCAATTGAGGGCTCATATTTACATTTTGATTCCCACTTAAAGGCCTCTGTTAACCTTGGTTAAGTAAAATGATGATGGCACAACTAATCCCAAAAGCCTGCACTTTTTATCTTCTTTTTTTTCCCATGGACTTTATATTGTCAAATACCATCAATAAATAAATAAAAAATAATAATATAACCTTGGTTTGGGATTAATTAACACGTCAACACACTTATATAACTATGGTTTAGCTCGTATTCATATCAACTAGTTTAATGTAGTCCTTTTTTAGATTATTTTTCTTATTTATTGATGGTATTTGACAATATAAAGTCCATAAAAAAATGATAAAAATTGCAGGCTTTTGAGATTAGTTTTGCCATCATCGTTTTACTTAACCAAGGTTAACATAAGCCTTCAAGTGAGAATCAAGATGTAAATATGAGCTCTCAATTGAAACTTTTTTAAAACTAGGCCTTCAAGTGGGAATTAAAATGTAAATATGAGCTCTCAATTGAAACTTTTTGAAATTAGAGTCTTCAATTGAGAGAATTTAAAATTCAGGCCTTATTATGACACCATTTTATCAAATCAGGCCCTCTTATGGAATTTTCCCTTCGAAATTAGAATTATGTTTGTTTACGATTTTTCATTGGAAATCAACTTTTTCAATTTTTATTTTTCATATTAAAATATTTCAACTTTACCATCACATCTAATCTTTAATGTTGTGGGACCCACCACTACCACCAATATCTACTTTAAATATTATTATTTTTAAATTATATCTATCTAATAGGACTCACCATCTACAATCTTATTAATATTATATTATATATTCAAATTAAAATATTAAAAATAACCCCACAACTAACAACTTTCAATTTATGGTATAACAAAAAATTTATTAAAAACACACTTATCCAAACATAATCTCAATTTTCACACAAAAACAAATAAACTTTCATTTTGTAAAAGGAAAAGCATAATAGAAGGAGACACAAAGGAGAGACGATGGAGACAGTAGAAATTAGGGTTCTCTTATTCATCAAAGACTTCCTTTATATAGGGTATCAATTACATGTTTCCATAACAAGTAAAGATAACAAATACCTAAACTATCCTTCATCAGTTATTTATTGACGAAGGCACACTAATTGTGTTTTTCCTTCAACACTCCCCCTTGTGCCAAGTCAAAGGGTGGAATGATGTTTCATTGTTGCCTCGTTAAAACCTTGCCAAGTAACAAAACCGAATGGGAAAAATAAAACTTGGTCTAAGGAAAAAGAGTACAACACACCTATGTTGAGACCCCCCCTAAAGTGTACACCTCTCTCTGATATGTGCATCTATCAAGAGAACTTTTAAAGTCTCCACTTCCTCAATTTACTTGATTCTTGAGAAAGTGCATAATTGTTGGTTTTAGAATAGTTGTGGTGATATTACTCGTATTATCACATTTTCTTCAGTAATAGAGTTCAAGCCACTATCGTGATCATAACATTTATCGTAGATACTCACGAACTTCTACATGTATGATAATGATCTCTTTACATGCATCGAATGAGTAACCAACATCAACGATACTATTTGGTGTTTCACAGTAGGAAGTAAACTCAACATTTTCTACAGGGATTACAAGACCATCTGCAGTCCCAATTATATTTATGAATGGGAAAAATAAACTCGCGTCAATGGTTTCTTTTAGGTATCAAATTATATTTTGATTCCATTCCATTGACATTGCGCTTTCTTGAGTTAAATCAAGATAACAATTTTGAGAAAGTAATATTTGGTCAAGTGTATTAGTAATGGTACAATAATGCGCATATTATACGTAGGTAGAGAATTTCAGCTCCCACCAGTTCTTCGTCATTCCATTGACGAAATTGATATTTCCTTTTATCTTCACTTTGACCAATCATAGGAGTGCTAACATATTGCACTTATCCATATTTAATTGCCTGATCATCTTTTGGACATATGCAAACTGTAGAATTTAGTATTCCACAAACTCGGTTTTAGTTTATAGCCTTAACATGACCGAGTTTTCCCATGATGCATTATCTCAAATTAAGAATTTCAAATAACTAGCGATATCTCTTATTTCATTAAGAGTGGATGTTATGTTCCTTTCATCGACATATACAATTATAATCGCAAATTTGAAACTTATAAATATGCAAGGGCATAGATTATCTTTTCCCAATCAAGTAGTCACTTAGACGGTTATACCACATCCGTCTGGATTATTTCAATCCATAAAGTGAGCATTTTAATTTAATTGCAAATGCATTCCGTGGCTTAGAGTCACTTGCCTTGGCAATGAAAGGCTAGCAAGCACTTTCGTATATATCTCTAAATCATGATCCCCATAGAGATATGATTTAGCCACAGGTATAAGCTGCATTCCCAATTCTTTGGAATTAGAACATCTATTATGAGAGAGTACATATCCTCATAATCAATTCCAGGGCGTTTTGAGAAACTTTGTGCTTCAAGTTTAGATTTCCATCTCATGGCTTTATTTTTCTCATTACGCTTTCTGCCAAAACTTTATTTATGTCCTACAGGATTTACACTTGGTGAGGTTAGCACTACCAAACCAAATACCTACCTTGTTATCAGTGAATTTAATTCTACCTGGATAAATTCTTTACATTTAGGTCAATTTGCTCTACATTGATATTTCAATAGAGCGTGGTTCGATACTATTGTGCTCTATGATTCTTTGAGCAACAATGTATATACCATCAATGTGTATGAAAAGTCTTTCCATCAACTTATATAAACTCTCATTGTACATTGAGATTTCTTTATTCTCTGGAATCATATTAAACTTCGGAGCGTCCTCCAATAATGATTCATGGACATAAGTATAATCAGAGATAATATCATGAGAGTTATTATCTTCATTGATGATCAATTGAAGTTGTGCCATACATGCCCTCTTATTCCTTTGGCGAGTATTGATCGAACCATGTGACCTCCCCCTGTTCCTTTTGGGAGTCAAGACCTCAACCACACCTCCACTAAGTATGGTTGCAATGTCTTAATTTACGACATTGTGCCCTTTATAGGGTCTTTAACCTTACAGACACATTTGCAGCTGGTATATATATGATCTCGTCATTTTAGAAATTGAGTCTTCTATACTTTGAAGGTCAATTGTTCACTTTAATTTTCTTTCACGTTACATTGTGAAATG
This sequence comes from Phtheirospermum japonicum, assembly GCA_014905375.1. Taxonomy (NCBI): domain Eukaryota; kingdom Viridiplantae; phylum Streptophyta; class Magnoliopsida; order Lamiales; family Orobanchaceae; genus Phtheirospermum; species Phtheirospermum japonicum. The sequence goes on along the minus strand of BMAC01001027.1, from coordinate 148,052 downwards.
CGGGGGTCATAATGAGACATAGTATGAAACTATTCCTGTCGTTCCATTAGAAAATACTTTTTCTTATCTCCCCCTAACGATGGGAAGACTGTCTCATTAGAGTGACAAATTCGCTAATTTAGCGATAAAGAGATCGTCTGTCAAAGATTTCAAATAGCGGATGATTGTTGGAGATTCATATCCAACATAAATATTTAATCGTCTTTGAAAACCCATAGAATGCGATGTGGGGGCGCAATAGGCACATATACTGCTTAATCAAATTTGCGTAGATATGAATTATCAGGCTTACATCCAGTTACCAACTGGTACGCAAAATATTTGGTTAGCAGGGGTTCATAAATGAATAAGTAAGAGTTGCGTGCAATATTGCATAACCCTGTGCAAAGACAAATGAGTGCGCATAAATATTTTCTTAGTCACCATCTATATTCATTTTGATGGTGTCTTCTTTGAGACCTTATTATATATGCACATTAGGGTACAAGATCCAGTACATCGATCTTTATTAAAATGTAATAGACATCAAATACTTTTGATGTAAACCCTCTAGCATTATGAGTTTGGGTGCTTTGATAAGGGTGGTGAGGCCTCAATCATATTAAATGTGCTAGAAGTTTTGCAAATGCAACATTTCTATGGACAATACGTGCCGAAGCATCGACCAGAAAAATACTTGAATGATCCGCATTGTGAATGGTCATGTCCACATGTATCACCAATTGTCAATTATAAGAATGAAATATTATACTTTGTATCTTTAGCAAATGCAGTTCTCAATCATACAATTTTGCTAATGAACAAGTTTTGAAAAAATGAGTGATGAACATTAGTTCGATACTATACTTTGCATCGAATTTCTATCCCATTTTATGTTTCACTCAGAATAAAAGATGTTCATGCTAATTTCTTATAATATGGACCATCATATCACGACGACCAAAGAACCCATGTCAGTCGTGTCAAAACTTGAATGAGTCAATGTCCAACAGTTCTTCGTTTGTCATATCTTATGATTCAATAATCAAAAAGCAGTAAAGTAATACTAGATTGACTCTAAAACGTGTTTTCTTCCACATAAACTAAAAGTATAATTCCATCCTCATAATGCACTTCTTAATGATAATCATCAACATGAATATCATCAAACTTAACAAGGTTCGTTCGCTCTTGGTCCATAATGAGCTTTTTATGACTTTAATCAATGTGCCACCAAGCCTCAAGGCTTTGTCACATATAAATATCAATTAGGTGAATAATTGTCTATTAATCGACAAATTCTCACATTCTTCAGAGATATTTGAACGAAATACTTTTCATTCTAACATTATTTACTAGATATGTTACATTATATCTAATAGTTTGCTCATGAACCTTGTATGTGAATGTGTGATAAATAAACTCAATTACATTCAATGCTTTAGAATGAAATGTAAAAAATTTATCAATAGGCCCAATAAAATAATAATTAATTTAAATCAGGGCACATCACATAAATCTAACTCAAAATAAATTTGAAGACCAAATACAATAGTCTAATATGAATGATTGATTATACTTTCATCAATCAAAATAGAGGATATCCATTGACGAAGCAAGGTTCCATGACCAATAAATATGATGAACTCTTACATATCTTACCTTGTGGTTCATTTTTCCCACATATGTAGAGATCAACATGTCTCTTCCCCTTTACTTTGAGGTTACTTCCACTATTCATATCGATCCTAGTTAGTCTCAAGAAATTTCTTTATCCGGAGGTCTAACATTGGTATTATGAAAAATAATGTAATGTCTCTCAATGACTTATTTTTATAATTCATATTATACAAGTGCATCTGTATGTTTGCTCAAGTGGAAAGAAAATAGAGTGAGATCGTATCTCTCATTTTATTATTATCATTTAAAGTGACTTTCTTTTTCACATATGGTAAGACATGTTTTTAGTCGCACATATCAAAGTCATTGACCCTTTTTAGCAAGCAAACCAATTTCTTTTCACTAAATTTTAGGCTTGGAAGTAGTGTTTCATAAAATTCTCAAAATATTCATTTAGATTACATCCCAAAGTTTATTGAAATTTTGAAACTACATATTCTTCCAATATAAGATTTGGGGTCAACGAATTCTCAAATTCATTAGAGAATTGACTTTGACTAAGTTTGACGATTCTTAGTCAATTAGGGTGTTGGATGATATTAATGTGGAATTATAGTTCTTTTAGTTTCCACATCAAACCAATGATGGTAGTACTCAATTTATTTTGAGTATATTAATTTGTATTTAGATTGAGTTAGTTTTTTCAATTTCTTTAGATAATGAATTTGAAGTATGTCATAATCTTTCTTGATATCATGTGAATATACTTTATCACAAGACTTATTTATACAATTTTGTATCATTCATGAACTTTCATTATCAAGAAAATATGCAAATGTATCAATGATACATATTGAAAGTTGCTTATAAATTAGCTTGAATAGAATTACAACATACATGAATCTATCAAATCATCGAGATGATCAACAAACATGAATCTATCAATTCATCGAAATTCATGATCAACATATATGAAATCAATCAATTCATCGAAATTCATTATGAACTAAAAATATTGGCAAAATCATGATCAATCTCTCATCTAATCATGTAAATAAATTTATTTATGATTTCTAATTTAGAAATCATATAAGAGCATGAATACTAATATATTATGTACTCTATGAATATTATTAAAGTATTGCAAAATTTCATGTTTGTCAATATTGCATGTAACATCACATGCATATAATCATAGGTAACATATATACATATACATGCACAATAACACATACCATGCCATATATACATATTTCCAAATATTTATTAGTTGCATTTAATAATAATAGGGTAATTTGAGTTACCTTGGAGGAAAGTCATGATTCTTTCCTAGTTTTGGTTTTTAGGTTTCGGATTATTGAAAGCTTCAAATACGATCTCCACCGTACAGATTCAACCTCTACGTGTCTTGAATAATATAACCAAAATCCACCTTCATCCAACGGTTAGATTGTGCGTAATTGAATTCTTAAAATAAGCTGGGCAGACAGTTCCGAGAAACAGGATCAACTCTGTTCGAAATTCTTAATCGGATTATTCAGACTTCATATTCGAATCTCTACCGTTCATATGTATATGTTTGGAATAACATATCCGAAATTTGGCTTGATCCAACGGTCCGATTGTGAGAAATCGTGTTTTGAAAAATTTTGCCAAGAAAATTGTGAAAGCAGAATTTGCTTTGTTCGAAAATTTATATAAATTTTCTTGTATCTCCGATTCCAATCTCCACCGTTCAGAATGTAATTAAAAGGGTCTGTAAGGTTCTGTAAAAATTTGAGCTCGATCCAACGGTTGAAACTCGAGAAACCGATTTTTCGAACATACAACGCAGTTGGATTTTGACCTACGAAAATTGTATAATTGTTATGGAGGCTTATTCTCGATCACTCTCACTAGGTTAGAGTTTCGTGCTGATAACGTGTAAAAGGAAAAGCATAATAGAAGGAGACACAAAGGAGAGACGATGGAGACGGTAGAAATTAGGGTTGTCTTATTCATCAAAGACTCCATTTATATAAGTTTAAATAGGGTATCAATTACATGTTTTCATAACAAGTAAAAATAATAAATATCTAAACTATCATTCATCAGTTAGTTATTGACGAATGCACACTAATTTTGTTTTTCCTTCAACACATTTATCATTTTTTTCACTAGAAAAAAATTAAGACGCAAACACATCCATATGTCACCTTAGTTTCCAATCGAACCATAACATTATTTTGGCTAAGGAAAAAGTTCTCCGTTTGCAAAGGGCGGCCAATTTTGGGGTGAAATTAGTCAAATGACACAATCTCGTCTGCTTGTCACATACTGTGCCCACGTGTAAAACGGAAGAGCTTGTTTATTTCCAAAAATCCATTTTAAAGGTATGAACAAACACAAGAACAAAAAAGTGGAGAAAAGAAATGGAAGAAAATTCCGAACCGCTGATCAAGAGACAAAAAGATTATTATGAGAATTGCGAGGCCTGCAAGGTTGGAAAATTTAAAGAATCCAATAATGGGATCCCTTTCAAGCTTTTGTTACATGTCTGGATTGTCACTCTTGCAGCAGGTGAGCGTCTTCGGTTATTCTTGCTTGAAACTTTCTTTTTAATTGACAAATTTCATTCTTTTGTTGTTTTCTATAGTTGTCCGCTACTGGTGCATTTTTTATTCGCGTATTTTAACCTGTTGGAATCAATTATGTGATTTTTTTTTGAAGGCTTTCTGGATATTTTAATCTTTAGTCAAGGTGCTTCATTTGTTCTATTAGATTATAGGATTTTTTCTTACATTTTCTTTTCTGGTTTATCAGTTAGTATTTGCTAAACTTAGGTTTGAGGTTCATTATCTGATTCATGATTGTTATATGGGAGTAAAGACTAGGAGTTCAAGAATTTGGGTTAATGTGGGATTGATTTTTCTTTGCATTTGTACTATTATGACTTGGGTTTGGCTCTCCATTCGCTTTTTTGCTTTTTTCCTGCTTTCATTTTGGAAGTTTCATGGTATGTTGGCAGCACTGATCCGAGTGGACCATTGGATCATTAGCTTTACAATTGGGTTTAGACTAGACTTGAAGAATATTCTACAGTGGGTTACTTTTTGTTATGATTCTTTAGCAAACTACATTACTCGATTATTTGAGTCAAAGTCTTACCAGTCAAATAGCCCTGTAGCCCAATTACATTTTTTCTTTTCCTTGTAAATTCTTGCTTATTTCTTTTTTTTTTCCTTACTGTCACAATTGGGAGTTTGTTCAGTGTGTTAGTTATTGAATCTCTATGTTTCACGTGAATGAGAGTTATATGTGCATCAAGCTATAGTTTATGAGCTCCAACAGTTATAAGGGTTACTGGTTCATGTGCATTTCATGAACCAGAAAGACTGACCTATTTCCCATCGGCTTGTCTGATAGTATAATACTTTTTTTACTGGTTATTTTAATTATTTATTTTAACTCTGATGTTTAGTTTCTTGTTTTTTAAATCTTATAACCATTTATTGCATTCTAAATGTTCATGATTCTGGTGTCATTGACAGCTCTGCCGATATCGTCTCTCTTTCCGTTCCTTTATTTCATGGTAATGATGATCTAGCAACCTCGAACTTGGTCGTGTTTTCTAATGGTTTTACATGTTCTATTATCAATTTTATTAATCAAAAGTAGGTACTATTATTATTTCGCGCTTTTATTTATTGCAGGTTAAGGACTTCAATATTGCAAAGAGGGAAGAAGATATAAGTTCGTATGCTGGATACGTTGGTTGGTGTCTTATTTTAACATTTTGTAATTTTATTTTAGCAAAATTTTTCAGCTATTATTCAACTTGAATCTAATATTTCATTTAGGATCTTCGTTCATGTTTGGAAGAGCCTTGACTTCTCTTGTGTGGGGATTGGTGTCTGATAAATACGGTCGAAAACCAGTAATAATATTCGGCACATTTACAGTGTGGGTGTCGTTGAATATGTTTCGTACGTGCTGCTAAATTCATATTTGTGGGAATTGACTTAACCATCATTACTTATTTTATTATTATTATTATTATTATTATTATTATTATTATTATTATTATTATTATTATTATTTCTTTAATTTTGGTTAAAATTTTCAGGGTTATATTGAACACACTTTTTGGTCTTAGTGTAAACTATTGGATGGCGATTTCGACAAGGTTCCTTCTTGGAAGCTTATGTGGAATACTAGGTCCTATGAGGGTAACTCAATCCAAAATCCATTATTTTTTATTTTTATAAAATGTCATGATGTGGGTTCATATTTCAATTTCAATATTTTTTTCTTCACTTCCAATTTGATCCAGGCATATGCGTCTGAGATTTGTCTTAAAGAGCACCAAGCTTTGGCGATGTCAGTAGTGAGTTTAATCAAAAAATTTCTTCTCCTTTTTGCATCTTGGTCGGTTTTTATCTTGATTTGCTGGTTTGGGTCGTCATACTTGGTTCGTTAGATTGGCACATCGTGGGGAATAGGCTTGATCATTGGTCCTGCTGTTGGTGGTTTTCTTGCACTGGTAAATAATGTCTATCCTTATTTTTATAGAGACAATGCTGTTTGCTTCCCTGGCCTTGTCCAATTTTGGTGACTGTGTTTTTGTTAGTCCAATTTTGACTTATAAATGAAAGGGATAATTACAAATATTACCCTTGAAGTTTGACCTAATTACAAATAAAATAAATTATCTTTCAAAATTACAAATACTCCCTAAAAGTATTACCTCCACACCCCTCGAGCTTTGCATTTTCTTAACACACATCTCATATTCCAAGTGCACTTGGTAAAATAAATACAGATATCAGGGTGGTATTTGTAATTTTAAAAGAGAACCCTTTTTTTTTTTTTTTTTGAAATTAGAATAAACATCAAGGGTATTTAATATGACTCTTGGTTTACCTTAAGAGCCCATAAAGCTTCATGAAATAATGACAAACTCCAGCAAATATACTTCAAAGCTTATATAACATTCTTTTAACTCAGCCAGACACCCTCTAACTTTTTGAGTGCTGAAGATTACATAATCCTGCAATTTCTTTCAATGTTCTTGAGATCTGTATGTTCCAAAAAATTAACTCCCTTGGCAATTAGTTGACTTGTAGTTTTTTTAAAAAAAATATTTAGTTGACGTTTATTAGTTCAGCCTGCAGAGAAGTATCCCCACATTTTCCCTAAAGAATCTCTATTTGGAAGGTAAGCATTCTAACTCATGCATTCGTTTCATTCTATTCTGTGATTTTTTAAGTGCAAACTCATTATCCTATTTTTATTAATCGAATATCAATTGCAGGTTTCCATATTTCTTACCCTGTTTTGTGATATCAGCCTTTGCTTTGGTGGCATTCATCATCTCCTACTGGCTCCCTGTATGTTTCTCTCTCCTGTTTTTCTGTTTCTCGCATAACAGTAGTCCCGAGTTCCTAATCTTTCTAAAAAAATGCCATTTAATGTCCTATGTACTTGCTTATGGAACTAAATATCTGTTTCTGATGCTTTGCAATTGAATCGTTACGGAGAGATGTTAACCTAGTTTAATATCTCATCAAGTAAAAATGATAGCCTGATTTTTTTTACCAAGTGCTAATATGAATACTTTTTCTCCTTTAGTGTTATGTCTTTTTTTTTTTAAACTTTGATTGTCTTTTAGTGTTATGAACATGAACATGATACCTGAATATTTCTCAAATATGAATAAAAATTTTATAAATATCTCAAAATAATCTTATATATTTTTGTTTATTTCTCAAAAATATGAATAATTGCAGGAAACTCTTCACTTCCATCGTGAAGAAAATGTAGAACGAGATCTTAAAAGAGCTGCATTAGAAGATGATACACGTGATTCCATTCAGTCTGAGAAAATCGGAGTTTCTGAGCTCAAATCCCCGGTTTATCGAAGGAGCCTCTTGAAAAATTGGCCCTTAATGTCCGCTATCTTGGTGTATTGCATTTTTCAACTTCATGACATGGCCTACAGTGAGGTAATCTTCACCATGTTGGTTTCTTGTCTTCACAGAATTTTACAAGTGACAATATATAGACATCATTGCAGCCTTTTCAATCTATAGATATCATTGCTTGGCAAAAAATTCATCTCTAATGTCACTTATATTCATGATTTTGTTTATGATTCTTATTCTCAACAAAATTCTGATATCTCTCATTTCTTCATTTTGCGTGACCAAAAAAACAAAAGCAAAATTAATGAAATGTTTGTAGTTTATTGGTCAGCACACTAGGGCTTTTGATGCAGGTTCAATACTATCTGACGTGGAGTTCAATTTTTTTTGCCCCTTCTCACTTTTGGCTTTATATAGTTGTGTATAATTTCTATGTTAATTATATCATAGAACAAGCTTGTGGCTCCAAAATCTCACCATTTCCCATGGATAAATAATGCCTGTAATCCTAAAGTTTCCAGATATGAATCTGCAAGCAAACACCCCACCGTCTACAATGGTCCAAATAAGAAAGAAAAAATCCTATATATTATATTGCTGTCAGATTAATATTTAGATATCTTTTATTTATTTGTTTATATATTTCTCTAGATATTCTCATTATGGGCCGTAAGCCCAAGGAAGCTTGGGGGGTTAAGTTTTACCTCAGCAGATGTCGGTGAAGTTCTTGCCATCACAGGTACATTGCCATTCTACTTTAGGCTTTAATTAAAAAACTACTCCGTATGTTCAGTCTAATTACAAAAAAGGCCTCTGAAAGGTAACTATTTGTAATTAGGTGAAAGGTAACTATTTGTAATTAGGTGAAACCCCAGGAATACACACACACACACACACACACACACACAAGTTTAACACCCGTGTATTACACGTGGTTTATCAAAAGATAAATATAAAGTATATTTGTGATAATTACCGAGTTTTAAATCTAAAGTAAAACAATTCATGTATCCCAACCTATGCCTTGTATATGTCTAATCTATTTATTAATTATTGTAATTATTAAATAACTTTATATTTTAATGTTTAGAGTAAATTCGTTAATAATATTATTTACATAATTGAAAAAATCCAAAAGATGTCACATTTTCAACCCGTGTCTAATCTATGTTTATTAATTATCATTATATAATTTTATATTTTTATGTTTATATTGATTTCATTACTAATATTTAGCTACGTACTTAGATTATTACAAATAACTCGTAACTTATATATTATATATAACATTTGAAATAATAATAAAAAAAATTATTTTAACTTTTATGATAAATAAAAATTATTTAATTATTTTCATAATTAAGTTTTTATTTTGAAATTAAAATTATTTCATATGTAATTTGATTTTCAATTAAAATAACTAATATAATTTTTTTATACTAATCATATATGACTTATTTATATTTTTATATTAGGAGAGTAAAAGGAAATATTGAATTAAGTAAATGAAAAGTATTGAATTAGTCAAAATATAATAAAAGAAAAATATTAAATTAGGCAAAATATAATAAACGAAAGATTAATCTAGGCAAGATATAATAAAAGGAAAATATTAAATTAGGTAGATATTATGTTTGGATGACACATAAGCAACCGAAGCGCCGTAATTTTTTATTTGCCAAACGAAGCATGACACATAGATTAGGAGGATTTTGCATTAATATATAGGGGGTACAGGCTCAGCTAATAGCTGTTGGCTTTTGGGACAGGGTACAGGAGTAAATAATATCTTTGTTTTGAGTTGATGCATTTGTTTACATTTTACCATGGTGAAATTATGTTTTTTTTTTTCCCTTTTAAGATAATGCATCTGTAATCAATCCATTATTTACTGGATTTCTACGTATCTAATCGACCCTCGCTTGATTATTCAGGGTTTGGTATGTTAATCTTTCAGCTTTTTCTATATACTTGGGTAGAGAGCATAGTTGGACCTGTCATGATTTCTCGTATTGGAGCTGTACGTCTCTCATAAAACTCATTTATTTAATTTCAAAAAAAAAAAAAAATCTCTATTAATCATTTTGGTCACCTCATTTTTAACTTTTCCGCTTTGCAGGTTATTTCAATACCAATTGCTATCGATCTACCCTTTTATAGTCAGATTATCTGGTCTGGTTCTCTTTTTGGTGCTTATTTCTGCTTCCATGTTGAAGAATGTGCTCTCTGTGAGTTCATGTTAAATTACTTAGATTATCAAAAACTTATTTAGAGTCCTTATGAAACAATATAAATGAACTTATTGAGAGGCAATAATCAATAATTCTCCATTTGATTTTGCTAATTCATTACATATCCATATCAATAACCTTTTTTATGTATTCAACCAAGCTGTTAGGCAAGTAAACATATTTGTTAAATGGCTCTTGCATAGTTCTTTAAACAATCCACAATTAATTATTCATCCCCAACACCAAAATGGATGTGTTTTTCTGTATCCATAAAAAGTTGAATACCACACTCAAGACTCGAGAGTACATTCCATCAAATAAAACATTGAGAACA
>BMAC01001027.1:120582-137298 GCA_014905375.1 Phtheirospermum japonicum | reverse complement strand
AATTGGGAAAATAAACCATGAAAAAACAAAAATTTTCATCAAAAGTATGGAGTATCCCTAACATAATTTATTATCTGCTGTTGAAAAGCATAATAATAACATCCACAAACATGACTAAATTATTAATCCAGAACCATGTGATTTGTTCTGTTGGGCGATTTCTGAGTTTCATTCTTGAATCCTAAAGATTGCTAGAAAGCCATTACAATGCTAATGGAGCCCAACCACTTACATAAGCCGACAAAATGGATGGGCATAGGAAAAATGAAAACGACTCACAATGAACCCCCGGCTGCGGGCCCAATTGCTTTACAGAGTGACATAGCAGTCATAGATATGCCATTTGCAGCTCCTCTTTGTTCTTGGGACTGCAATAAATGTCAGATGGATTTATAAAACCAATCTGATTTATGAAGATGAAAAAAACATAATAATAATAATAATAATAATAATATAATAATAATAATAATAATAATAATAATAATAATAATAATAATAATAATAATAATAATAATAATAATAAAATGCCAAGAGAAATGAAGAACTTACCACAGCTCTGTTTTGAATAACTAGCAAGCCTGTCGTGATGGATATCTGATTATGTTAATCATGAATGAGTAGAAATCACCCCAAAATAAATAATAATAAAATCTAAATTTTATTCGCCTAATAAACTTATGTTAGAATTATTATTATTATTTTTTTTTTACAAATAGTAGGATTTCTTATTTATTACTTTCTATTTCCCAAAATTGAAACCACATTTCCAAATTTCACCAGATTAATTAAAGTTAGTTAATATTAGTAATAAGTCTTACATGGTTTTTTTTCTAAATATTACTTTTACGTTAACAGGAGAAAAATTATTAGTAATTACTAGAACCCATATGAGTAGAAAAAAGGAATCATTTCCAATTTTCAAAAAAAAAAACTTTTTTTTTAAATACAATTTAATTGATGCAAATGTACATTAAACATACAAGCTCTAAATAAAATCGGGAGGGTTAACTTGGCTTAAGCCTGTATGGCAAACAACCTCAATGGAAGCACTGCACTAGCCATAAAGAATCCTAACTCTATGTAAGATTAGGCATTGTTTGGTACAATAAAGAAGTTAATAAAAATTGTCTAAGAATAGAAATTGTGTTATATTTTGGGGGGAAAAAAAAAAAAGAAGAAGAAGAAAACGAAAGTGTACTGATTTGTACATATTTGTGTGTGTGTTTCGTATGTTTTTGTGTCTTGTTTTGCGTGATTTTGTCGGGTTTAAGTCGTATTTTGTACCCTTCTTCTTTGTTTTGTATTTTCGTAGCATTTGCCGTCTTTTTAGTATTTTTCTCATATTTTTGTAGATTTTCATGTTATTTTGTCAAGTGAGCCCAAGCACGACTCGAGAATTACAACCGCCTCGATTTGACAAAAATACGACCGTGCCCACGAAGCACAACTGTCGACGTACACCTTTTTTCTACCATCGACTAGCAAGTGTCGATCGACGGTCAATTGACAGAAGGCCATTTTCGGCCATTTTGACTAAATTTCCATTTTGCCCCATTTTTACCCTATTTAAACCCACGTTCCCAAAACTTAAAATGTGGTCGTTGAACCTCTAGGTTTTTTGGAGTCCCATGCCCATCTTATCCTCTTATTTTCGCCCCTTTGCACCTTCAAGTATAAAATCCTTAGTAGCTTAGTTTAACTTGTAAAACTTTAGTCTAGTTTAGTTTGTAGTGTGAATTAACTTAGTGTATTGTGGTGAATTGTTGTACTCTTTGACTATTGTAACTTTGAATAACAATTATACTTTGGGTAATTTCTAATTCTTATGAATGTGTGAAGCTTCTTACTTTCCTATGTATTATTTTTAGTTAGAATGTTTAAGATTATTTTGAATTGTTCATGAATCTTTCGATTTTCACCATTATTGTCTTCTTGTTCCTGTTCAAGCTTCTTTCTCTTTTAGGCATATTAGGTGAATAGTGTATAATAAATGAGTTTATTCACTTTTGTGCTAATAGTTAACTTGTAGGTTAGGATTGCCTTTTAGGTTAATAAATGTGTAAAATTAACTTATGTAGCTTGTTTAAAAGTAATGTTCGTATGTTTACTTGTGTTTTTAATTATGAGTTTAGGATTTCATTAGGTTGAATTATGAATTTCTCTATTGGTTTAAATTCTTTCTTAAAGTGCGAAATATATATTAAAAAAGGAGAAAAAGATACCGGGGGGGGAGTACCCTACACGTCCAATTGGCATCACATAAGATAAGTTTGGGGGGCCGAATCCCCAACACGACCAATCATACTCCAAATAAATCTTCATTTGACAAACGGAAATAAAGATATTAACGCTTCACAAGTAATCTCCGCTTAAAAGAACACTTTGAAAATCTGCATATAGAAGTAGCATCTTCATCATCAGCAAAATCCGCCCAAAATTGTCTAGAAGCAATATTCATGAGGTGGAGGGCAGGAGAGGATTTTGTATCATCAACAGTGAAAGGAGTAGAAGATTCCTATTGTAATTTTTTAATTATATCAATTAAATCTCGATCAGTGGCAGGCTTACGAAAAAGAGGGGTGCGATGTTGGTTGCCAATATCCAAATCATCCACTATAATGCCTTCTTCACGAGCAAAACATGCTGTTGGAGTATGTTGCACCGAGGGAGGAACCTTATCCGAAGAGCCCATGTCCACCTGATCAACAGAGCTCGTGCTCGAAGAGACAGGTTATTCATAAAGCACAAGCTGTCGAGAGGTGTCACAAACAATCTATCTCAGTCGATCTACAAACGGTCGACTGGTTAAGCTGCACAGTTAGTTGCTCACCAATGTCAGAGCCACTAACAGAAGGCTCAGAAGCGATACGGTGAACCTTCCCTTCCAAACCGGACGGGGTAACAAAAATACCGGCGTCTTTAGGAGCCGTGTTCTCGGGGGTAGGAGATAACGGCTTGGACCTCGAAGTAGACTCCGAGGTAGGAGGTACCGAAGGACCCGTGCAGACTTTAGAAGAGAGGTGAAGCGGAGACTCCATAACGACGTCGGACTGTAACGCATTAAAAGCATTAGAAGTCGTCAAGGGCAACGGAGTGGGGTCGGGCGAGGATCCGTACGGGTACGACCTTAACCTCCCTAGGGTCCGAATGACGACGGCGTCTGATGTTAATCGTCAATCATCCCTCTATTGCTTTAATTATGTTTATACTTGTTCTTGAATTATGTTATTTTTGTTGATGAGTTCAGATTATAATTCATGGGCATATGATTTAAATGATTTTCTAACCATCTGGTAAATATCATTTGTTTAATTGAGCTTCGGTATTGACAACCCCGATTTGTAATTTATTGTTCGATAAATTACCAATTGGTCGTGGGGATGCATTTAGAACCCTAAAACCCCCCATTTTATTAATTTTTTCAAAGTTTTCGATTTCATTTCTCGTCTTAGTTTACAACACTCAAAATCAAAATTTGATCGTGTGTTTAAAACAATCATTTTTCTTTAATTTCTCTTTTGTGATTCAAAAATAAAAATTGTTTTCGATTAGTTTTCATCGAGAGATTCGACTTTAGTCAACTCACCGCACTACGATAGGCTTCATTCTCTTGCGTGTGATTCTTAAACGTTTGTAAAAACGTAGTGTGTTTGAGATCAATTCGTGTACTATTAATTTGAGACGGGGGAAGTATTATAACTTTATTTATTTATATTTTTCTTACTTTTCCACACACACACACACAATATATATATATATTCCAACCATGTATATAATTTCATTTATCTATTTTTATTTTCTCAAATTATTTTATAAACTCTTTATTTATTATACTTTTATTATATATTTTGTATATATATTGTTATTATATATTTTTAATTATATTTATATTAATAAATTAACAATTAATCTACTACTCTAATCCCCTATTTTATGAAAACAGTAATTAAGCTCGATGAAATATCATCAGCTTCTTAAACAGTATTATGCACGATTAACTTTTTGTGCTTGTTGTTTGTTATAGTAGACTAGGGGTGGGTCGGTACGGTATACCGAAATTTTTTGGTTATACCGATACCGATACCGTATCGAACATATACCTAAAATTTCATACCGATACCGTACCAGATATGTCGGTATACCGAACGTCTGTATACCGAATTTTCGATAAATTACACGACACATACCGTACCGTACCGATATATCGGTATGCCAATGGTATAGGTATTATATCGTTCGTACCGAATATACCGTTGGCATACCGAATGCAACAACAATAAACATTACAAAAATTTTATACCGAATACCGATATATTACTGATTTTCTTTCGCCGAATGCCGATATTTTTCGGTATTTTGGTATATATATCGAAATATTAATATTTTATTCGGTATTTCGGTATATACCGATTTTTTTTTATTCTCATACCGATACCGTATCGTAATATTTTGGTATTGATACCGTACCGTACCGAATATCACGGTATACCAAAAGTACGATATTTTTCGTTATATTTTCGGTACGATAAATACAGTATTTCGGTATTTTTGCCCACCCCTACGGTAGACAAACAACCCGGATTTAATAACTGTGGCCCATCGGCAGCCCCGCACCCCCCCTAAGAACGAAAATAAGCAAGAATGAAGAATAATTTATAAATCCAAAAAATAAATTATAGATATTGCATTTTGCCATTTCGCCCCACAAATAAATGTTATTTGCCATTACACCCGTTCCAAAAACAACACAAAACCACCCGCGAGTGCCCTGCTACACCAAAAATAATCAAGAATCATGAAAATTCATCAAAGATATCAAAGCGAAAAAATTATATAACCTTGAAACTTGATACTATAATGGCTAATCCCAGAAGAACATCGTATTCCTCGAATCAGCTCCCGATTTCAGACACCATCCCACAATTCCAATCCCAAACCCATCAATCAGCAGCAACCATTTTGAATTCGCTCAAAACTTTCCTCAAAAAACCCCATGCGTTCCCCTTTCTCCTCTCCATTTTCATTCTCCTCACATGGGTCTCACTTCGATTTCAGCACCGTTATGCCAATCCTGCTTCTCACCAATCTTCCTACACTGCGAATGAGAAAAGCGGCGGTTTTTTTAAGGATTCCAATTCTAATCTCGTCAGATTCCCTTCTACTTCTTCTCTCGTGATGAAGGATAAGCGTGGCTGGTTAGTTAATCCCGTTTCACTTGCCTTGGATGCTGGTATTCCAGGTATGTGTGTGTGCGTGTTTTTTTTTTTTTTTTTTTTTTTTTGCATAATGATCTGGGGAAGTTGGAATATTGATGCGTTTGTGTTGCTGTTTATTTTTAGTAATAAGCAAATGCAAAATAAGGGGGATTGAACACGGTACTAGTGTTAGAGCCTAATGTACACCCATGTGAAGCTGCTTTAACGTTTTTCGATTGTAAAGGATGGTCTCTTTTGTGATATCTGTTGAATTGTGGTAATGGATAGCCTAGAAAGGAAACTAAATTGATGATTAACCCATGCCATGAAATTGAAACTTGTCTGGGGGTTTTAAAAACACTGCAGTGTTTGTTCAATCTTGTTATGTATTATTGTTTAGTATAATGTTTCTTAATTTGCAGGAGGAGCAGTTTATTGTGCATCGATTCATGTGGGTGAGATCCGGCCTGGAGCTATGAGGGGAAACCATAGACACCATACTTGTAACGAGACGTTCGTATTATGGGGAGCTAAAACTGTGTTCAGGGTACAGTTTTCTTACTTTAATTGGTATTCAAGAGAATGTATTGAAAAACTCCAAAACTATTGGTCTCCAAGGTCGCATAATGTGTGAACTTAATATTTACTGTGCCCCAGCGATTTACTTTAAACGTTGGAACCTTTTAGTGTGTGTCACAAAATTTGAGGTTAAAAGCCTTTAATTTATTTGCATTAGACTTTAATGTTTGTGTTCCGTAAGATTTTCATGACAACATAACAAAAGGCATGAATTGAAGCCCTGCTTGGTGCTTTGCCTGTTTCTATATGGTATTTTTCACGTGCACTACACCATCTTTTTTTTTCTTTTTTTTTAATTTTACTTTTAGGAGTTTTTACAGGTTAGATTTAGTATATGATCAGTATGATTTCAATATTATTCTAATTCTTACCTTAAACCTTGAATTGCAGTACATTGTTGTTCATTGCTAAAGAAAATAAAATAAAAAATAGATTTACCACCAAATTAGTCCAACTTCGTACCTTTTCGGCATAAACCGTATATCTCAGAGAGGTCGTATTTCTTTTGGTTGGTAGTAATGGAATGCTTTCATTATCTAAAATTATGAACTGGCATCTGGAGTGGAGGTTTGGAAGTTGTGGTTGTAGTCTATACCAGAATTTCTATTCGGATTACATTTTATTAGTATTTAATAATTTAAAGGGATATTTACAGAAACTACCCGAGGGTTGGGGTAATTACAAGAAAACCCAATCAACTTTGAAAATCTCAAAAACTACCATTGAGGTTTGATTCCGTCTTAACTTCAAATAGTGCCCCATTAGTTGACATGGCGGAGTTTGCTGATGTCAGCAAACCTTTACATTTACACCCCTCAGCTTTTCTAAATACTACAAATAGATCCACCTTTTCGTTTGGCAATTTGTAATATTTAGAAAAGTTTAAAGATGTAATTGGAAAATGTAAAACGAAAATTCTGAGTTATTTCTAGTGTTTACAAAAGCCGAGAGATGCAGTCGTGAAAATGGGTGATACGTCAGCGATTTACATTAGCTCCACTAACGACAGGTGCAGAAATTGTAAGGCGGATTTTTTTTTTCATAATCAGGGCAAACTTAAAAGAACCATTGCTTTCAATTTATACTTCTAATAAAAAAAGACACCCTACTAATTTTTTTTAATTTTTTTATATATAATCTTCTATCTTTCGGATGATATCGTGTTCACAAACCGTGCAGCTGGAAAACAAATCTTTGACGAGAGGATACTCGGAGGCAACAATTGGTGCTGATGAAGTTGCGGTTGTAGCTAGTCCTAGTGGCACCGCACATGCTTTGATGAACGTCGATGCTATCCGGAGCATGTTCTTCATAGGATGCCAGGACAGTGTAATAAATTATAATGTCTCGACTACTGACTTTAATGTATGGAATGATCTATAGTTTTTTCGTCCTTTCTTTCTTTGCGGTTCATGGATAATATAGGAATATGAATCTCTGCCAGGTGGCATAGTATTTTCTGTCAATATAACAATTTCTTTAGTTTGTAGAGATCAGTATGAAATTGTTGCATGTATATCTATCTCAGTTGCAACCACATAGTTCAAACTAAAGAAATTGTTTTCTAGAGTTGCCTAATTTATGGATACATTTTATAGATCTGGAAGGTTAGATCAAGTCACCGGCTTCGTTGAAGGAAAATTATTTTGGGATAGTTACAACAAATTACCCATGAGGTTTAGCGTAATTACGAAAGACTTTCACTTTTCTTTCGAAATTATAATTACCCCCTTATATTGTTACAAATTCCCTACTGAAGCTTGTATTTACCTAACAAATGCCCTCTTTTGTTCCCAATTGAGGGTGTAAGTCTAGTCTGCCCGATCAAATCAGCTCTTCGTCTTAGCGGTGTATTTATAATTTTATAAGATAACTGGGTGTATTTTGTAATAGCCTCAGGGGGTAGTTTTTTTGTAATTAATCCTTTATTTTCCGGAACTTAGTTCAAATATAGTAAGTTCTATTTTCGACCAATTTTGCGCTTTATAAGCCCCAGCCATTCTATATTTCTATAGAATGTGATCTTTTGCAGGAGAATGTGCTTTGTGCAAAGATTGCCTTAAATTCTGAAATATAGCATCTAATCTGAGCCCCCCCCCCCCCCCCCCCCCCCCAAAAAAAAAAATAAAAAATCAAATAGTTATTCTATTAAAGTAATCTTTTACATTAAAATTGTCAATAAAAGTTGTACAGTATAGTAAAATCATATGCGTAAGTTTGAGGAACGAGAAATATAAGCTGTTCTAAATTTATTGAAATAATTGCTCTACACGAGACAGATTTTGCCACATCACAAAGACATGTAAGATTCAACGTCGTGTTTTATTTGAATTATTTTAACCATTTAAAGAATTCTTTGAACTGTGTGTGCCCAAGAAAACAGCATCAGCATTCTCATCACTGCAGTACAAGCAGGGATGCTGCTTTTCAAAATGCTGCAATGAAAGAGTCTTTCTAGCCATCACCACAATATCCCTATTGCTCAAAGCCTGCCCAGGATTCTCTTTCAATACCATCTGAACAGCATTGCTAAATGCTCCACATGCGGCCTTTTCCCCATCCTCCGCAGTGTCCACGTCAGCTGAGTACTCGTCCGTCTGACATCCACTAAGTAAGATCCCTTCATCCGCCCTCAACGGCTTGTTGATCGGCTCGCTGCTGCGAAACATGAGGCTGGCGTCCTGTCCAAACACCTCCACCAAGTGTGTGCCTATGTCTGTGTTGATTTTGCTCGTTAGTGATGTGAAATGTTGCAGTATTGATTGGAAAGGGATCACTTTTGGCTTGTAGGAACGAGCCGGGGCGCTAACGGCTTTGTCTGGGGTGGTACGAGGGCCTATCTGCTCCTTTTCTTTGTCGATCAGTCCTCCACTGTGGCAAGAATCAGAGAGGATGGTGAATGTTACTCCTTTCGGGACGCGGTTCACGATGTGCCTGAAGTCGACGCCTATTGTGTTTCCCAAGCCAAGGAAATATTGATGATGATGATAATAATAATAACGACAATAATAATAATAACAGAGTGAACTTACTGGTAATGAGATTGAAATCACAAGGTACAATTGCTTCCTCAGATGAGTTGTGAGATTTGAACAAAGTTCCGTGGTTGATCAAAGTTCCATGGCCCGAGTAATGAAAGAACAAGACGGCGCCTTCTTCAGCCCGATCGACCATCCTGTTTAGTGCGCTCTTGATGTTGGCACCAGTTGGCATGATTGAGCTACCGGGCTTGTCAGTCAGAAGCTCAACGTGTTTCGGGTCGAACCCAAATCGAGTTATGAGCACCTCACGCATGGCCAACGCATCGTTGTGGCATCCGTGTAGCTCATTGGGGGTGTTTGGATAGTTGCACCCGACAACAAGAGCCATTTTGTTGCCTTTCTCCATGTGTGTGTGCGTGTATATGTCACTTGTAACTTAGTTGAAAAGGTTGGAATAGAGTGATTGTGTTATGGGAATGGTGAGATTTCTGGTGTATTATATATACATATTGATTTCTTTGCTTGTGGCTTTTGAGTAAACATTGCTTTTGAGTAAGGGAATTAAGAGACTTTTAAGTAGAAGCAAGCATGCAGAAATTGTAACTTGAAAGCTACAATATTGAGACAAATTGAGCTTGAGAATACTTTTTTTACTCTCTCTTTCTCTTTTTTATTTAAAGGAAACTACTTAATTAATGTTCAATATTGAGACAGTTATATATCTCTTTCAACAAATTGAGCTTGAGAATACTTTTTTTACTCTCTCTCTCTCCTTTTTTATTTAAAGGAAACTACTTAATTAATTGTTCAATTTTGAGACACTTAGTTATACATCTCTTTCAACAAATTGAGCTTTAGAATACTTTTTTTTTTTTAACTTTCTTTTCTCCTTTTTTATTTAAAGGAAACTACTTAATTAATTGTTCAATTTTGAAACACTTAGTTATACATCTCTTTCAACAAATTGAGCTTGAGAATACTTTTTTAACTCTCTCTTTCTCCTTTTTTATTTAAAGGAAACTACTTAATTAATTGTTCAATCTCTGTCCAATATTTTAAGTAACATCTAGAAGCTCCAAGACAAAGCGTATGAGGTTTTTTATTCTCGAAATTAATTCAACTCATTAGATGTGAATGTCACACGTATAAAATGATATTATCGCAAAGAGTACATATAATGCACACCGTCCGTATTTAAGAGCATTTTAAATATAATAGTGTTAATTGAACCTATGTGTCAAATGACACTAACATTTTATAAAAAAAATTTCTAGTGTATTAATATTAATGTTAAATATGTGATAGTTTAGAAAAAATAAAGAGAGAGAAATAACATGATTGGATGATATATTTAAAATTAATTGTAAACATTGTCAAGAGTAATGTCTAGAATTTAACATAGCTCTTGACAATATCAAACATTTAATGTGCCACATAATCATTTTTATGTCATGTGTCAATTTTTTCACTTACAACATTATTGTATTGGAGATACTCTAAATTAAATTAAGACAGAATTTGACATGAAAAACCTTGAGATACAATAATGCGAAACAACTTTTAAATCATAAGTTATGAGACAAAAATTGATATTGTCCCAGAATTTTGGCTAGGAGAACTATATAATAACTTAACTTGTCAATGTAAATTATTTGTTGACGAATAAGAAAAGACTTTTGGTAAGAACTCTTTAGCCTTAAAAAATAGTCATTATACCATGCACATAGTGCACCTTGTAAGGTGCACCCTATAATTTAATTTATTATCGAATATAATTAATATATATCATCACATATAATTGATACATATCATCACATATAACTGATAGATAGATCACGAATAATTGAAATTCTAAATCTAAAACTTAAAACTCTAAAATGAAAAAGATAATTGTAAAATAAAAAATTAAACCCCGAAATTGAATATTAAACTCTAAATTCTAAATTTCTATCACATATCATCACATATAAATAACACATATCATCACATATAACTGGTAGAATGATAGATTTTTGTCGTGACCCTAAAATGGGAAATTAAATAAAAAAACTAAACCTTAAAAATGAAAACTAAACCCTAAAATGGAAAGTAAACCCTAAACTCTAAATTTTTGTCACATATCATCATGTATAACTGTCATATATCATCACGTATAACTGAATGATAATAAGTTTTTACTGGGTGCACCTAGTAAGGTGCATCCGGTTGCACCTAATTAATTGCCAATTACTTTACCTTTAGCCAAAAAGAATTATGTAACTTGTTTTTCTAAAACACTTATATATATATATATATATGTGTGTGTGTGTGTGTGTGTGTGTGTGAGAGAGAGAGAGAGAGAGAGAGAGAGAGAGAGAGAGAGAGAGAGAGAACCAATCCCTGTGTGAAAACCTAAAAACCTGCTATATTACATAGGATGTGATGTTATTTATGAATTATGTACATGCTAATTATGATAATAGAAAAAATGAAGGAAACATAAAAATAGCAATGTGAAAATATAAATAGTATTTTGCATTATTTAATTCAGCATCACATATAATGTAATATAGCGGTTCCTAGGTTCTCACCTAGGGAATTGATTCTCACACGATCCTAATTTATATATATATATATATATATATATATATATATATATATATATATATATATATATATATATATATAGGGTTGGGTTCCGGTGAGAATGAGTCCGTGGGTGAGAAATGAGAACGAATCATATCTATTTTAACTAATCTAATACAATGGATTAGATTTAATCAAACAAATTAAAACCTAAATAAAAGCCACAGCCCTTTCCTGACTCTGGGCCACCCGCGAAACCGTATCTAGAAAGTTACAGCATCCCGCTCTGCGATAGATGAGGAACCAAGGCCACTGTCAGCGGCAGATCAAGTCAAAGAATTCATCTACTTCGATCATATTCGATTTAATAAAAAAAAATCTTCTAGGTTTTACTCAAACACAATCCTATTTGATTTTGGGAAAAAGATTTGATTTAGGAGGCACGATCCTATTCGATTTCAGGGGCAATCCAAATTCAATTCACCTATAGACTTTGAACACGAGATCTTCTTAGATTTCATTTGGTTTCTACGAGTTTCAACAATTTGAGGCTGATTTGGTTGGATTCGGAGGGTTTTGCTCGATTTTTTTTTCTATTTTCTACGATTTGATTTTGCTTGCACACCAATGGCTTCGATTTTGGACGAATCAAGTAATATTTCTTTTAAATTAGGTCAATTCATCTAATTATAACAGTGCATCTGATTTACAAACTCGTCTGATGTGCGTTTGGGCTAATTGTTGTCTGTTTTTTGCACAACTCAGTGCCAGTTTGTGTATATTAGTGTGTTCCCTTGTGCACGTCCATGCTGAATGGTGTTCCGAACGTGTCGTGAAGTCTTAAAAAATCCATGAGTGTCATCGTCTGATGTGTTTGCTGTCTGATTTGTTTTGTGCCCAATTCAATGTCAGTTTGTGCACAGTAGTGTGTTCCCTAGTGCACGTCCGTACTGAATGGTATTTTGCACGTGTCGTGAAGTCTTAAAAAAATCTGCACATGTCGTTGTCTGATGTGGTTGCTGTCTGATTTGTTTTGTGCACAACCCAGTGCCAGCTTGTGCACATTACTATTTTACCTTGTTCACGTCCGTACTGAATGGTGTTTTGCACTATGTTATGAAGTTTTAAATAATTTCCCTGTCGTGTTATATGTGGCATGTATTGTCTTGTGCACTGATTGAATGCGAGCTTTTGCAGGTGATGTTGAATGTTCTTCCCATAATTGTGAGCCTGTTCGACAAACTATGGTCATGAAATATTGGGTTCCGATATGTGAAGATTCAATTAAACCTTATGTTAATAAGAAATTCAAAAGCTTGAATGAGGCTATACAGTTTTACAAGTCTTATGCCAAGGAGGTTGGTTTAGACGTCCGTCATAGCACAAAAATAAAATCAGATGATGGTGTAGTTGTTTGGCAGTATCTACTGTGCTCAAAACAAGGCTACAAGAACGAGAGTAAGAGAAACCCACCTGGAGCAAAAATGGATTTTAACCTAATATCGGCCCCAGACCCTCCCCCCGCCTCACTTTCTCTCTCTTTTTTCTCCTTCTTCTCCCCGCAGCTCCGCCACCGCCGCCGTCCGCTCCCGCCGCCGCTCCACTCCGAAGCCCAGCCCACCGACGCAAACGCCGCAGCCGAGCCCAGCCCCGAGCCCAGCCACCGCCGCGCGCGCTGCACCGCTCCGAAGCCGCGGCCGCCTGCCTCCACGGCCGCAGCCGAGCCTAGCCCAAGGTCCACCACCACCGCCTGCCTCCACTTCCGCCCAGCCCAAGCTCCACAACCGTCGCCCGCCGCCGCGTCGCCTGCCCGCCGCCCGTCCGCCCTCGCCCGTCGCCTCGCTCGCTGCTCCACCGCTGCCGCTCGAAGGGTAAATTTTTTTTTTCAATTTTAATTTTATATTTTTGTATATTTTTTGTATATTTGTATTAGTTATATTTTTTATATACTTGTTATTTATTAATTATTATATAATTATTTTTAAAGGTTAGAGTTTAGTGTTTGTTTAGGGATTAGGGTTGAAATATGGGTTAATTAGGAATTAATTATAAAATTAGGGTTTAATTTAGGTTTAATTAGGAATTATATAATTATTCTTCAATTAGGGTTTAATTTAGGTTTAATTTGAAATTAGAGTTTTATTTAGGGTATAACTTAAAATTATGTAATAATTTAGGGTATAATTTATAATTAGGGTTTAATTTAGGTTTAATTTGAAATTAGGGTTTCATTTAGGGTATAACTTAAAATTATGTAATAATTTAGGGTATAATTTATAATTAGGGTTTAATTTAGATTTAATTTGAAATTAGGGTTTTATTTAGGGTATAACTTAAAATTATGTAATAATTTAGGGTATAATTTATAATTAGGGTTTATTCACCCATTATATTGTATATATTGTTCATGCATGGGAGGCCGTGGTGATCGGCCGAGATTTAAAAAAAAATTGTATATATATTGTTCATGCATGGGAGGCCGTGGTGATCGGCCGGGGTTTAATTTTGTTTATATATATTATTATCATTGATGTTGTTGGTTGTATACAGTCGGATGTTGACGTGGGTTACAGCGTCGGCCGGGAGGTGTTGTCCCTTCCAATAGTGGGTTTTCAAAGTTTTTTCTAAAAACGTGATAGGGTGTCACGTGGTTTTATTTATGTTTTTCAAAATATTTTTCAAAAATGTGGACGGTGGTAATTGCCTATTTGGAACCTTGGCGAAGTGACGCGGTTCATATAGATCACTTGTTTGAGAATTAATATCAAATAGAAAAATTTGAAACTAAGTTTTGAATTATTTCAATATTCCTTAGACCCGTTTGAGATTTAGTATCAAATATAGAGTTTGATACTAAATTTCGAATTGTCCCATTTTTGTACAGTTTGAGAATGTGACTTGTAGTATGGTTATCTTATGTGTATGTTTTTTTTTTTAGTTTTGAAATCTCGGTTTCTACATCTCTCTAATTGTTCTCGGGTGCACTGAAATATACGTGCACTACGAGAACTGAGGGGAGATGCTGCCGAAACTCTGAATCTAAGAAAAATGCATATTTTAAGATAATACATACTACTAAATGTCACGTTCTTGAATGGGATAGAAGCCTTACCAATTATAACTCGAATTACTCATTCTTCTCGTAATGCTGCCGAAATTTTGCCACCTTCTTTAATTATAGAATCACGAATAACACTCAAAAATCTTAGGATGGCTGATGATCGTAGTTGGATGTACAAACGGAATATTTTTCGGATTTCTAAATTCGGCGTTCGTGGCCGGTGTAGATAGTTTCGTACAATTTGCACTCACGCATGATTCTACAGAGAGGGACGGTGATAAACTAAAATGCCCTTGCCCACGAACTAAGTGTAGGAACTCTAGTTATAGGACTATCGATGAGATAAAATGTCACATCGGTACCAAAGGATTCATTGCTGATTACTACATTTGGACTCATCACGGGGGAAACAAATCACGTCTCGTCAGCCTCCCCCTGATTCGGATGGTGGTCATATTTAGATGGTGAATTGATAGTTTCAGGATATTTCATATACATTCGATTGATGAATTGATTTTTAGTTTTTGAATGTTTTGTTTTGATTTTTTTATTAGTGGATAATTTATTTTGGATTATCTAAAATTTTATTTGTTTTATTATTTTTAATTTAAATATTAATTAATATATCAGAATTATAGCAAATTGTTGCCAGAAAACTAGTCTAATGTCGAATGCAAAAAACTGCCACGAATGCTGACGGAGGACCCGCCAGGACATCCTGGCGGGTTATGACGCCAGTAATTCTGACGGCTTCTCCGCCAGGAATACTGGCGGGCACAACCACCAGTAATGCTGACGGCCAACCCGCCAGGATTTCCTGGCGGGTTCTTCCACCAGGAATAACTGACGGCCCACCCGCCAGTAAAGTATCAGATATTCCTGGCGGGAACACCCGACAGCAATACTGGTGGTTTCTTGCTGGCAGGAAAATCCGTCAAGGAATCCGCCGGCATTCCCTGGCGGGTATATTTACCCGTCAGGATATAAGAACCCTGACCGCGAAAATACTGGCGTCCATTATCCGTCAGGAGGCCGTCAATATTTCATATACTGACGGAATCCTGACGGATATGGCCGTCAGAATTGCCGTATTTTTTGTAGTGTACAAAAGAGACTTGTTAGCATATATTTCAGGGGCGATGCATAATTAGTTATTGACAAGTGTTATAGAAGACAAGAAATCAGTTCAACTTTTCTACTTTGACTATGAACTTGGATGAGTGTGGACCGGCTAAAGAGAATTTTTCTAGGCTGATCCCATTTCTAGAAAAAACTTTGCCGTGTTTGGTGATGTGGTGTGTCATTTGATGCAACGTACAGAACTAACAGGTACATATTCATTTTTCTGAAAATATTAAAATTTCATTATTTTCACAAATAATTCATTAATGTCACAAATAGTTAGCTTGTGCACATTCATGTTTCAGTGTGTGTACATTTTATATTTCATTTCAGTGGTGGCAGCATTTTATGTTTCAGTGTGTGGCACATTAATGCCATTAGTTTCTACACATTAAATCAATAAAAATTTCTTCTGCTACGGGTACAATATGGTGTTTGCACCTTTCACAGGGATTGACAATCACAAAAAAATGTGTCGCATTTGCTGCTGCGTTGCCTAGCTACTGAAGATGTTGATTCTTATGTATGAGTTCTCAAACAATTCAAAAAGGCAATGGTGCATGAGCCAGGATATATCATTACTGACCAACATCCCTCAATTGTAATTGCGTTTTCGAAGGTGTTTGAGACTACAATACATTGATACTGTATGTGGCACATCATGATGAAGGTGAGTGGAAAAAGTTGGGCCTGTTTTAAGTAGTGATGAAGATTTCAATAAAAGGCTTAAGGATATCGTTTGGAATGAATACATAGAGCCTAAGGAACTTGAAGAAAAATGGAATGGAATTATGGAAGATTTTAATTTAGTAGATCACCATGCGGTTTCGTGATTTATTCAAAATACGCGAATAGTGGATCCCTGCATTTTAGGGATGTTTCTATGAGCGGATTACTGAGAACTACATCCAGATCAGAAAGTGAAAACTATTGGTTTGGCAGTTTTACAAATCACCCAGGACAGTTTAGTCGAATTTTTCATGCATTTCGACAGTGCTATGGATTCGCAGAGAAATACGTCATCGAGTTTTAAAAAGTGTGTGTGAGTCCCATATTTTGATGATCCTAAAGACGCCATTAGGTTTGGAGAAGAATGCACGCTCTGTGTACACAGACATTATACTTTATTGAAGGTGCAGAATGAAATCTGTGCACACGTGTTTTAGTTGTAGAGTTTTACGTGTTAGTGAAAAATGATGGAAATGTTGAGTGC
>BMAC01001027.1:85846-120557 GCA_014905375.1 Phtheirospermum japonicum | reverse complement strand
TAACCACAACAAGTGTATCACTCACACCAAAAAGAGCAGCAACATCAGTAGTTGTTGAACATCAAATTAAGCGTCGAGTAACAAATAGAGTTGGGTGCAAATCTAGGTTCGTATTGAGATTGGATGGGAATAGCGGATACTTACTCCATTTATTTGAAGAGAAACATCACCATCCATTGACTTCTAAAGAGTGCTTACCATTCTTAAAAGAAAACCGAGCAATAAATGTCGGACATGAGAATTTTGTGTTGAATTGTATAAGGGCAAACATTGGTCCAGTGAAGTCTTTTAGATTTTACAAACAAATTGTTGGAGATTACCAGAATATCGGTGCTACTAGTGTTGATTTCAAAAACTACCACTACAAAAAAAATCGGCAATCCTGGCGGATATGCTGACGGGCAAAAAGCCGTCAGCATTGCTGGTGGACTTACTGGCAGAATCAAAATGCTGGCGGATATACTGGCGGCCTTGGCCGTCAGCAACGGAAGCCGCCAGTAAACCGTCAGCGAATGAGTGGAGTTTATCCCGCTTCATTATACTGATGGCCATGATCGCCAGTGTAGAATTTTGGCATCCGCTGACGACCAGCCGCAGGGATTGAAAGACCGTCAGGATATAATTCTTAATTAAAAAAAATAATTATATATACGCTGACGGTCGTGGCCGTCAGGATCCTGACGGTCTACCCGTCAGCATATAATTTTAAAAAATAATAATAATAATATATACGCTGACGGCAAAGCCGTCAGCGTTCCTGACGGTCATCGGCCGTCAGGATTTTAACCTAATATCGGCCCCAGACCTCCCCCCGCCTCACTTTTAATTAGGGTTTAATTTAGATTTAATTTGAAATTAGGGTTTTATTTAGGGTATAACTTAAAATTATGTAATAATTTAGGGTATAATTTATAATTAGGGTTTAATTTAGATTTAATTTGAAATTAGGGTTTCATTTAGGGTATAACTTAAAATTATGTAATAATTTGGGGTATAATTTCTAATTAGGGTTTATTCACCCATTATATTGTATATATTGTTCATGCATGGGAGGCCGTGGTGATCGGCCGAGATTTAAAAAAAAATTGTATATATATTGTTCATGCATGGGAGGCCGTGGTGATCGGCCGGGGTTTAATTTTGTTTATATATATTATTATCATTGATGTTGTTGGTTGTATACAGTCGGATGTTGACGTGGGTTACAGCGTCGGCCGGGAGGTGTTGTCCCTTCAATAGTGGGTTTTCAAAGTTTTTTCTAAAAACGTGATAGGGTGTCACGTGGTTTTATTTATGTTTTCAAAATATTTTTCAAAAATGTGACGGTGGTAATTGCCTATTTGGAACCTTGGCGAAGTGACGCGGTTCATATAGATCACTTGTTTGAGAATTAATATCAAATAGAAAAATTTGAAACTAAGTTTTGAATTATTTCAATATTCCTTAGACCCGTTTGAGATTTAGTATCAAATATAGAGTTTGATACTAAATTTCGAATTGTCCCATTTTTGTACAGTTTGAGAATGTGACTTGTAGTATGGTTATCTTATGTGTATGTTTTTTTTTTAGTTTTGAAATCTCGGTTTCTACATCTCTCTAATTGTTCTCGGGTGCACTGAAATATACGTGCACTACGAGAACTGAGGGGAGATGCTGCCGAAACTCTGAATCTAAGAAAAATGCATATTTTAAGATAATACATACTACTAAATGTCACGTTCTTGAATGGGATAGAAGCCTTACCAATTATAACTCGAATTACTCATTCTTCTCGTAATGCTGCCGAAATTTTGCCACCTTCTTTAATTATAGAATCACGAATAACACTAAAAAATCTTAGGATGGCTGATGATCGTAGTTGGATGTACAAACGGAATATTTTCGGATTTCTAAATTCGGCGTTCGTGGCCGGTGTAGATAGTTTCGTACAATTTGCACTCACGCATGATTCTACAGAGAGGGACGATGATAAGTTAAAATGCCCTTGCCCACGAACTAAGTGTAGGAACTCTAGTTATAGGACTATCGATGAGATAAAATGTCACATCGGTACCAAAGGATTCATTGATGATTACTACATTTGGACTCATCACGGGGAAACAAATCACGTCTCGTCAGCCTCCCCCTGATTCGGATGGTGGTCATATTTAGATGTGAATTGATAGTTTAGGATATTTCATATACATTCGATTGATGAATTGATTTTTAGTTTTTGAATGTTTTGTTTTGATTTTTTTTATTAGTGGATAATTTATTTTGGATTATCTAAAATTTTATTTGTTTATTATTTTTAATTTAAATATTAATTAATATATCAGAATTATAGCAAATTGTTGCCAGAAAACTAGTCTAATGTCGAATGCAAAAAACTGCCACGAATGCTGACGGAGGACCCCGCCAGGACATCCTGGCGGGTTATGACGCCAGTAATTCTGACGGCTTCTCCGCCAGGAATACTGGCGGGCACAACCACCAGTAATGCTGACGGCCAACCCGCCAGGATTTCCTGGCGGGTTCTTCCACCAGGAATACTGACGGCCCACCCGCCAGTAAAGTATCAGATATTCCTGGCGGGAACACCCGACAGCAATACTGGTGGTTTCTTGCTGGCAGGAAAATCCGTCAAGGAATCCGCCGGCATTCCTGGCGGGTATATTTACCCGTCAGGATATAAGAACCCTGACCGCGAAAATACTGGCGTCCATTATCCGTCAGGAGGCCGTCAATATTTCATATACTGACGGAATCCTGACGGATATGGCCGTCAGAATTGCCGTATTTTTTGTAGTGTACAAAAGAGACTTGTTAGCATATATTTCAGGGGCGATGCATAATTAGTTATTGACAAGTGTTATAGAAGACAAGAAATCAGTTCAACTTTCTACTTTGACTATGAACTTGATGAGTGTGACCGGCTAAAGAGAATTTTCTAGGCTGATCCCATTTCTAGAAAAAACTTTGCCGTGTTTGGTGATGTGGTGTCATTTGATGCAACGTACAGAACTAACAGGTACATATTCATTTTTCTGAAAATATTAAAATTTCATTATTTTCACAAATAATTCATTAATGTCACAAATAGTAGCTTGTGCACATTCATGTTTCAGTGTGTGTACATTTATATTTCAATTCAGTGGTGCACATTTATGTTTCAGTGTGTGCACATTAATGCATTAGTTTCTACACATTAAATCAATAAAAATTTCTTCTGCTACGGGTACAATATGGTGTTTGCACCTTTCACAGGGATTGACAATCACAAAAAAATGTGTCGCATTTGCTGCTGCGTTGCTAGCTACTGAAGATGTTGATTCTTATGTATGAGTTCTCAAACAATTCAAAAAGGCAATGGTGCATGAGCCAGGATATATCATTACTGACCAACATCCCTCAATTGTAATTGCGTTTTCGAAGGTGTTTGAGACTACAATACATTGATACTGTATGTGGCACATCATGATGAAGGTGAGTGAAAAAGTTGGGCCTGTTTTAAGTAGTGATGAAGATTTCAATAAAAGGCTTAAGGATATCGTTTGGAATGAATACATAGAGCCTAAGGAACTTGAAGAAAAATGGAATGGAATTATGGAAGATTTTAATTTAGTAGATCACATGCGGTTTCGTGATTTATTCAAAATACGCGAATAGTGGATCCCTGCATTTTAGGGATGTTTCTATGAGCGGATTACTGAGAACTACATCCAGATCAGAAAGTGAAAACTATTGGTTTGGCAGTTTTACAAATCACCAGGACAGTTTAGTCGAATTTTTCATGCATTTCGACAGTGCTATGGATTCGCAGAGAAATACGTCATCGAGTTTAAAAAGTGTGTGTGAGTCATATTTTGATGATCTAAAGACGCCATTAGGTTTGGAGAAGAATGCACGCTCTGTGTACACAGACATTATATTTATTGAGGTGCAGAATGAAATCTGTGCAACGTGTTTTAGTTGTAGAGTTTTACGTGTTAGTGAAAATGATGGAAATGTTGAGTGCGACATTCAAGATAATGGTAAGGTGTTTACAATAGTGCACAAATCTGACGGTAGTTGGTCTATGTGCTCTTGCAAAAATTTTGAAAGATTTGGGTGGCTCTACAGACACATTTTTGTTATCTTTAAGGACTTAAACATGGATGTTATCCCACGAAAATTTTTCCTTTCCTGTTGGACTAAGAACGCAGCTCTAAACCCGATATTTCACATCAATGATGCCATTATCGAGCAATCTGCAAAAATCGATGAAAAAAATTGCTACTTAAAAAATTGTGGTCTGATATACACTTATGTGTGGCATTGGCTGAGACGAGGACAAAGCTCCTTGTTGAGTTTTCAAAGGTTATCAATGAACAAAAGGAGAAACTTACAGTTGAGCAGCAAGACGCTTCATCTACCTCAAGTAAAAAACAGAGAATTGAAACTTTTTGTAGAACTGCACCTGTTGAAATTTCTATTCGTCCTCCTATGCAGTCAAACTCTGTCCTACCTTACTTCTCAAGTGAGAAAAGAAAAAAACAGGCTAAGAAAAATCGATTGATGAGAAGAAGAAGAAGGAAAAACAAAGGGTGTGCAAGACTTGTGGTGAAAGGGTTGGGAACCAGCACCCATATAATCATCAAATGGTTTCCTTTACTATGTTAACTTCATTGATCATTTCAGTAGGTTTACATGGATTTATCACTACAAAAAAATCCGACAATTCTGGCGGATATGCTGACGGGCAAAAAGCCGTCAGCAATATTGGCGAAAATACTGGCGGGTTTGCTGGCGGCCATGACCGTCAGCATATATACCCGTCAGTATCCCCTCAGGGAAAGAGCGGGAAACTATCCCGCTTAATTATCCTGACGGCCTTACCCGTCAGGATAATTTTTAATTAAAAAAAATAAAAAAATATATGCTGACGGCACTTGCCTGTCAGAATTATTACATAAAATAAAAAAAAAAAAAAAAAAGCTGACGGGCAGGCCGTCAGCAATTTATTTAAAATATAATTTATAATATTATAATTATAATACATATAAAATAATATTATATATTTATAATTTAATTTATTATTTATAAAATAAAATATATAATTATATTAATTATTTATAAAATATAATATAATATAAATTATACATTTATAAATATAATATAATATAATAATTATATATTTATAAATAATATATTATTATTAATATACAATATATAATAAATATATATTTCAAATAATATATATTTATAATTATTTATATATATATATATAAATATATATATATATATATATTTATAATAATATTATGCATTTATATATTATTATTCATAAATATAATCTACATTTATAAATATAATATAATTAATTATAATTATACTTATAACTTAATTTATATATCTAATATATATTAAAGGTATATAATCTTTCACATGTAATCGACTTGTCGAGACGGTAACACCACTCCTCTATTTGCAAGAGGTCTGGGGTTCGAATCCCACCCATGCCACATGTGGGGAATTAAATTAACACAGGTTGGGTTGTGGGTTGGGCTAGGCCCGCCCATTTTTTTTTATCAGGATACTGGAATCATGACCACAAAAATGCTGACGGCCATTATCCGTCAGGAGGCCCGTCAGTATTCCCTATACTGACGGAATCCTGACGGATTTGGCCGTCAGCATTGCCGAATTTTTTTGTAGTGTATCTTTTGAAATTCAATTTAGAGGTTTTGAATGCCTTTTATCCATTTTAGAAACCTTGTTGAAAATCAACTAAACTGCAAAATCAAGAATTTTTAATCAGATGGTGGCACTGAGTACAAATCTCTTGCGAAGGTTTTTCAAGATCATGGTATAAATTACAGGATATCGTGTCCTTATAAACCGGAACAAAATGGTGTGTTTAAAAGGAAACACAAATATCTTGTTGAGATGGGGCTGTCTTTGCTTGCACACTTAAACCTACCTCTCAGGTTTTGGGATGATGCCTTCACCACTTCTACTTATATTTTCAACATAATTTCCTGCAAAGCAAATCTTTATAAAACTCCTCTTGAGTATCTCTTCAACCAACGACCTGATTACGACTTTCTTAAATTTTTTGGTTGCCTCTGCTATCCTCATATTAAGCTCTATAGTTCCTACAAACTTCAATGCAGGTCAATTCCAAGCACTTTTCTTGGTTATAACACTCAGTATAAAGGATACAAAGTTCTGTTACCTTCTAGGAAGGTAATAATCTCCAAAAATATTGTGTTTAGTGAGCATGAATTCCCATACAAGTCTAAACAGGTCGCCAACTCTCCACACTTCACCTTATCCCATTTGCCATCTATCCTAACACCACCTCAATATCATACTTTCCCCATCTTACCGTCCCAAACAGACACACCATCAACAACTCTGAATAATGATTCCACGTCTCTAGTCACATTACCTAATCAAACTCCTTCCCCACATCACTCACCTCGGCATGCTCAGTCCAACACATCTCAAACCTCTAACACTACAGTTCTCCTTGTCGTCTAGCTCCCAGCACTTTCTAATGATCTCTCTGGACCTTCTACACCATGTCAGCCTCAGAACTTACATCATATGTTGACCAGATCTAAACCTGGTATATACAAGGCCAAAATACACTCTGTAGATGTAATAAATGAGGATGATGAACCATTGACTACTCATCAAGCTCTTAAAATTGGAGTTTGAAAAAAAGGCTATGCATGCTAAATACATTACACTGATCAAGAATCGCACTTGGACTTTGGTTCTAGCACCTGAGGGGAGAAATGTAATTGGACTTTAATTATCATGAATCATGAAACTTACGGGTTTTATGAATTTTATGGCGAGCTCTCCTTAAGGAGAGACGAGCTCTTATACAGGAGACGAGTACCTTATATTGGGAACACGTCTCTTGTCTCTTGTCCATATAAAAAGGACATAGGCCTCACTTTTTACTCTATGTTGATTTTATCCTACGTTTTGAACTCTCGCATATCTCTCTCGAATAATATTTGACTTAAGCATCGCAGGGCCTACGTCGGGGCTATCCGACTTGAATTTTGTTTTGTAGGTTGATCAGGTCGCTAGGAGCCTTCTGGAGGTCTATCAAATCGTCGAACACGAAATTCAAGTTATTAATCTCTTTTCTTGATAAACTAATCTTTTTGGTCGTATCATATTAGTAGTATCTTTTATTTGGTAAACCAATCTTTTGGTGCATCTAACATATTTGTGCTAAACAAGATGTAATTTTTTTTTTTTTGTTTGTTTGTTTGATATAAAAAAAACATTCACTTAAGAATGAGCTTCACAACATGCAATATATGAAAGAAGTTGTGAGTAATATTCCCAACCCTCGTATATTTTATATATGTGTATATATACATATTAACTATGGTAGCCAACTACTCTGCCTGCCATGGTCGCACAATTCATGATCCTCCAGCGCCAGAGACCAGGATGGAGGCTGTGGCTCTGTGGATTGTGGTCGAGGCTGATCTGTTGATGGTGGCTGAGGCTCTGTGGAGTTTTGACAGTCGGTAAGACAGATGCAAAGTCTATGTCCGTCCCGTTCAGAACATTCAGAATCCTCGGCCTTGAGTATCTTGCAAACCATGGCACAGTCATGGGGCTCGCAGTTGGGTTTATAGGGCCAACACCTACTTCTGTAACCCACTTTGCAGTGTTTATTGCCCTCGGCACACTCCATCACAACTCCTGTTTTGAGTCATGAAATATATTAAACACCAATTACTTATTTAATTTATATGAGTAATCTCAAATGCTGTTAATGGAATGTTTGCAGACGGTTAAAAAAACGTGATTCCAAATTTAATTTTAGCCAAAAAAATCTGGTTCTACTTGATGGATGATGGCTTATATTTTTGGACCATTCAAGATTATTTTATTATCTATGTGAAACCTAATTGTGAGCGCAGACGGGAGAGAGAGGAAAAGAGAGAGAGGTACCCCAGAGCATTAATGCAACGATGAAGGTGATGAGCAAGTTCTTCTCCATTTTTTACTTGTGTGTTATTTTTTATGTTGATGCCACCAGTGTTTTATAATATGCCCTGTCTGTCTGGGACCTCTGGTTTTTTTCTTACCGACGGAAACAAAATCACCTAACTAATTGCGTTCCAATCTTCTTGATAATTGATAAACTTGAGTCAATGATAAAGAAAAAAAAGGGTGATTTTTCGAGACTCATTATTTAATGATTATGTATATATTTCAATATCAGTAAATAATTTACTTTTGTACTAATCTGCACTTTTACTTTTTGTAATATAAAATATAATACATATTTTTCTAATAAAAATAACAAAATTTTCTAACTTTATTTATTATTATCTAAATATACTATTACATATAGAATATAGTTTTCAATATATATACTATAATTGTAATACACTCTTAAATAATAATAATTATTATAATACAAGTATTTATAAACAAAATTTACTACTATAGCATATATATGTAATGTAATAAATATATAAAAAAAATCCTTGTGCTTGTCGTGCTGCTGATTATATATATATATATTAAGATTTCTTTCTTTCTTTTTCCTAAAAAATAATATAATTTTAGTATGGCTGTAATTGTTCAATTTGCTGCGCTTGTACTATTGAAATTCATACATTCACATCCTTCGTTCGCCGCCGCTCTCAATTCCATTCCACCGGCCCAATTTTTTTTTTATTTTTTCTTCCCTCCATATATTTAGTTGTAAATCTTAACTATATAGTTGTGTTAAATTATTTTCTCGATCATGTAGTTTGATCGTATCTTGTTTAGAGAATGAACACGGTGAGTAACGAATCTTACTGTACAAGTGTATTTTCATTCTTCTGAAAATTGAAATAAAACTAAAAATACAAGATATATATATATTAGTTTGTTTGATTAATTAGTTAATTAAGAAATGGTTGATTAATTGCAGATAAGGCAAACTTATCAAAGGATGGGTTCAAATAGAACTATGTCATTATATGCGAACCTACGAACGAGTGCTTTTATTATATACCAGCATTACTTTAATTATACAATCACAGTGTTTTATTAGTATTTTCAATTATATATACCAGTAGTGCTTTTATTAGACAATTCTAATACTTTTGATCAAATAAGAAAATACACAAAAAATCTGATCCATCCATTTAATTAGATCTAAGGCCTATAATTGACCCTAGGTTTACATATAATGACATGGTTCTCATATTTGAACCGGGATTGTGTCATGTGGCTGCAAGTCTGATTCTTGATTAATTGTGCTCAAATCATTTCATGTTATAAGTAATTTCACTACTTTAAATGGGTTGGTTTAAATGATGTGTCATCATGTTGTCATTCTTGAGTCTATTTGATTAATTTCTATTATATTATGTCGATTGACATTATTTAGTTTCAATTAATTTCTTTTATATTCGCACTATTTCAGAAGCTGGTAAGCCCCATCCTAAAGGGTCTGATATGAATGAGAATTGCATCTTTTGCTAGCTTAAAAAACAACTCTTCTTTTTAGTCATCTATGTTTTTTCAAGATTTGATTTCATATTTGCACGCATGAGCCAATTGTTCCCCAAGGGCAGCGATAATAATGTGTGATTGATTGATTCATGGCCATTAGTTTGTCTCTTATTTGCTTTTATTCGCATCATCAAAAGGAGATGTTGTTAACTATAGTAAATCCCTTGTATTTCACATGTCTAATACTATGGAATGACATAGGGTTCAGGTTTCATTTTATTGTGGAATTTTGTAATTGTATTATGTGATGTATCTGCGCATATTATGTATCAAGATGTCAACTGCACATTTATGCTAATTTTAAAGTGCTTTTACTAAAGCTAAATAGTTTTGATTATTATAGAGTATGGTTAGTTGGGGCTATTCAATAATATCATGATTTCTATTTATTTATTTGTATTGAAGTCATTTTTATGCATGTTGTTGATAGGTATGGACATGTAAATATGTGTGATGAAATATTTTTCTCGTATTCATTTTATATTTATGTCATTCAAATTTATGAGTCATTATCGAACGCTATGACGAATTTATCATATATTCTAACTATTCACATGGAAAAGTATTTTTAAGTGTGTATTTAATAGTATTTTATAGGCTTAACGTATGATTTTCATGTGGTTTTCCGTGTGTTTCTTATTTCTCAGAAATTATTACGCTTTTTGACTTTTTGTCCATTTTCATAGCTAAATGAAAAGTTTTCGAGCCTTTTTCAAACACGAGCATTGACAAATGTGAGTAAACGACAAAAGGATGCACAAAGAGGGAAAAATGAATGGAGTAGAAATTGAGAGCTAAGAACTTGAAATTATAAAACATTGAAGTAAATGATGGTGGAACAATCTCGTATTTTGGCCATAACTCACCAATACAAAGTCAAATCGAGGTCATTCAAGCATCCACATAAAAACAAGAGATAGAAATACTACTTTCATGAAGACACCTAAAGATAATACGACAGTTTCGATAGCCAAAACAAGAGAAGAAGGAACACCTGAGTTGTCACCAGAGTTATATGTTATGTGCATAAATCGGGTACGACACTGTACTGACACTCGACTTGGTACCCAACTTGACACTTGATATACAATTTGAGTGCAGAAGGAAGAATATGATAGAGTGACTATACTTGACTTGACACCCGAGTTGCAAGTCCGGTGCTTTGACGACCTGACTTAAAAATAGCGAAATTAGAATTAAAACCCTATAGAAGACAGTCATTCATCTATAAAAGCTACCATATCATATAGGAGTTAAGAGGAAACAAGGAGAGGAGTTCGAAAGCCTTCTCCAATATCACCATGGCGAGTACCCAAGATGAATCTCCAGATTCATGGAAATTATATCTTTCTTTTTAATACTTGTTCTAAACTTTAATATTATTTTTAGTTCTTTTTATTTTATGTTAGCTATGTCTAACCGAACACCTTTTTATTTCTATACTTGGTTGGAATTGATGACAATTGTTTTTTAATAATATCATTTTGATGCTTTATAGTCTTCCTAGTCAATGATCCTATTTTATTCAAATATCTCATGGAAAATTGTATGTTTTAATATTTTCAAATATATATACATGTTTTTTGACATCGTCTTTCTAGACCATATTAGGCTTGTGGATATTTGACATTTATTGGGCGATATGTGGGGGTTTATGAAAGCATAAAAGTTTTATTGGTCTTTTGGGAGTTGAATTATATGATTATGGATCGAAATGATTGTGCCTTATAGTTTGATAGTCGATTGAGAGAGAGAGAGAGAGAGATTATATGATATAAGGGACAACTTTATAAAATACTACGATGAGAAGAATTGATTATTTGTGTAATGAGAGTTATCAATTAACCCTAATGTCTGGGAATCCCTTTCATCCATTATCTTTATAGAATCAATTTAAATAATTTTATTTGTTTTAATTATGTTATTTGAATTTACATCTTCAACACTGTTTGTTATTGTCGTTTAGATAAAATCGACTAATATAGTTGTGGTACTTATTAGACATATTAGTCACTGTGCAATATGACATTGCTCACATTTACTGCATTGAACCCCGTACACTTGTGATAGTAAAATTAAGGGTGAAAAACTCTTTGGCCCCATTGTCGAGGACTAATTTATTTTAATTAAAATTACGATAAATATTGAGCTCTTAACCTAGACATTTTATTTTTTATTTTGTTACTTGATTTTGGCATTTTAGTTTTGTGTGTTTTAGTGATTATGGTAGGATCACCAATAAGGGATAGATTTCGGAGCAAGGAGACGTATGACGATAGAACACACATTTTGGTGAAAGTTAAAGATTTTGAAGTTAAGACAAGTGGATTCATATGGTGGAAATATTATTGGCGTGAGTAAGGGTTGCAACACTTATATATATCTGTTCATTATCTTTATAATGGTAACTAATTTTATGGATTCAGTATAGGGGTTTAGTTTATGTGCTTCTTGAAATCTAACTCGTGGATGGTTGACTCAACCAAACACGACGAGTGATTTGTACATACTTGTATGTGGTTTTCGTGTGTTTTTGCATTGTATGTTGTGTGCTAGGGTGTTTAGGTTTATCTTTTTATCGTTTTTCTTCCTTTTGATGTTTTTCATCTCGTTTGGTGTTTAATGTATTTTTACTTTATTTTATATGAAATAATCTAATTTTACTTTATTTTAGTGTTATAGCTCGAGACGACGAAGATTAAACGAGCAATGTACTGTGCTGACACTGGGTTACCCAGTGTCCGAGTCCTGCCGACACTAGCTGCCGACGCCCGCAGCCTGGCTCGCATCGATCGATGCACTGTCGACGTAAATGTTCTGTTGCGTCGATCCTAACTCCGTCGATCGACGCACTGCCTGGTCGACGCGTGCAGCTTGGCCCGCGTCAACCGACGCAGCATCGACTCAAATGTTCTGTTGCGTCGATCCTAGCTCCGTCGATCGACGCACTGCCTGGTCGACGCGTGCAGCCTAGCTCACGTCGATCGACACACCGTCGACGCTCCGGCAGTTTGAGCGGTTATTTTCGAAATTCTATAAAAAGCCAGTGGTTTCTTCGTTTTGAGAGTGCTAGGACGAGGGGGAAAGGCCAGATTAATGTAGAGAACCCTCGGTTCATGCCACCATTCCGATTTAGCAAGATTAATGTTTAATAATTTGTAGTTTCGTCATTTCAAGTTCGTTCGTCGTTCAAGTTCATTTCTTGTCGCTGAGGATCGATGGAGTGCTGCTGATTTCTTGAGATCATAAGTGTTCCTGAACTCTGTTTATTTTCTTTATGGATTTGGCTTTAGTTACTGATTGAAGAATTCTTAGCACTCTAAGAAATCTTCTCCGCAATAGTACGGAGTCGATTGTAGAGCGGTAAGCTTTCCCGAGTCGTGTCTCTCGAGGATAGATATAATCGGCGGTTGGTGGTTTTAGTTATTCTCTTGTTAAACTAAATTACACTAATCTACTCCTAAGAAAGCATTTAGTCATTGATTGGGTTTGAGTTTTATGCTAAAGCTTTGAATTTAAAAGGAGACTTTAATTAAAAATGATTTAAATGAGAATAATGAAACGAGGGTTTAGGGTGTTCGGTTCGTCTCCACGATCAATCGGTTTTACCGAGCACTTGTTCCACAATTCGAGGTTGTCAATCCCAAATTATGAACCAAGAGTTGGGGTCGTCAATCCCGAGTCTCAATAAAATCCGATTAATGGTTCTAAACGAACTAAAACCCTAAACCCCTAATTTCTAAACAAGTCACATCAAATACAAATTAAATATTTCTTGAGATTAATTAATTGTAATGACCTTAATTAAACCTAATTAACAACATTACATAAATTAAAATCTACTAAATTAAAGAAGCTTGCAAGTCTTGAAAGAGGAATGGAGGGAAATCAAATGCATTTGAAATTGAAGAGAAGTCAAAGAGCTTTAAATTGGAAAATGCAAAATTGATTAAAGAAGAAAGTTCCATACATCTTTGAAAGACCAAAAGTTTTTCTAGCTAAAAGAGGTAAAAAGCTTGAACATGAAAGCATCCATGGAATTTTGCAAGAACTACAAAAACTACAAGCTAGAAAATTAAAAAGAGGAATTAAAATGCAATGAACAATAAAACAACTAAAACCCAAAAATATACACTAAGAAATTTCAACAAACAAACTCAACTCAACAACATGAACAATCAATCAATAACAAAGCATAAAAGTAAAGGGAAAGAAAACTACCAATTTCATTCCAACAAAAGCTTCAAGTCTTCAAACTACAAGCACCACAAATGAAGGAGGTGTCACTCACTCTAACATTTGCTTCAAGAACAACTAACTAATTACTAACTAACAACTAACTATCTAAGCTAAAATAGATTAACTATTAATCTAACTACACTAAACTAAGGATTTATAAACTAGGGTTCAAAAGTAAAAGAAAAGCTTGGAAGAAATGGAGCCAAGCCCCAAATTCAACCAAGGAAAGGGGTTATTTTTTTGTGGATAATGGGTGGGGATAATATATGGGTATATTAGGGGCAAAATGGTCTTTCTTTTCCGCTAAAACCACACATCTTCAGCATTTCAGTCGATCGACTGGAGGTTCAGTCGATCGACTGACTTGTTCAAACGATCCAGCTACTGCCGAGCAGTCGATCGACTGAAATCCAGTCGATCGACTGACAAATATACGGAATCAGACTTAGATGTATTCATATGAAATCTAGACCTTATTATTGGATTTCATTTGGAGTTTGAATTGTGTCATTTGGAATTTTTCTCCGAGAGTTATGGTCTCTGCACCAAAACCTGCCACAAGCGAGGCCACGTCGAACCATCTCCACTTAAAGCTGCTTTTTACCCTTCTTAACATCAGAATTTGGGATTGTTGTAAACACAAGAGTTTTATACATTTGTCTTAGCTTTACAATTATATAAGGTGGAGGCAAATGTCACAAGTGGTTTTGGATTTATGCTTGTATTACGACAACTGAGACATCCACCGAGCGAATGCACGAGGTGATAATGAAAATGGCCACATTTCTCGTCATTTTCGGTCGATCCTCACACCAAAGACATGTCGTGGATTGGTAATGAGTGTATCGGATTTGAATCATCTTTCGACCTCGTCGTGGGCCCACTTTGACCAAAGTTGACCTTCAAAACAAAAACTAAGAAAAAAAACTAAGAAAATATAAGAAAAACTACTAAAAACAAAGAAAACACTACAAAACCTAAAACTAACAAAGTAGACCAAAAACGGCTCCTAATACCCATAAATGCAAGCAAAATACAAGCAAACGCAACACAGAAAGGTAATAAAAAATGCGTACAAAAAGGTACAAATCAGTTACCTTTGTACGTTGGTGTTGTTATTTCATTTGGAATTCAATTGCTTGTARCTTGGTTTCGTTAATTTAGTCAGAATCCTTTTACTGTGTTTCTCATTTTTAGTTTATGTTTATTTGCTTTAGTAGTTTAGTTGTGATTCTCGTAGATTAGTATTTTGATGCTTATGTATTTTCTCATTACATGCTTTGTTTATGCTTGAGGCTCATTTTTATTAYRGCTGATGTTCATGCTTTTGTGTAAATGCTTGTTGAAATTATATTGTTGATTATGTTCATGCTTGTTGGCTAAATTTAACATTTTAGTGTGCTTAGGGTCGTTTAGAGCCATCGTGCTTGACAACCCCGATCGTGGAGATGATTCCGGCACACTAGAACCTCGCTTTTCTTTATCGTTTTAAAAGCTTTTGATTTAATTGCTCGTAGATGTTAGAAAACCTCAAACCAAATTGGATCGAGTGTTTAGTTTAGTTTAGTTTTTATTTTTGTTTTTATGTACGTAAAATCGAACACCCAAATAGTTTCCGATTAGTTTTCCTTGTGATTCGACTCGAATCAGCTTATCGCCTACAATAGCTCCGTTCTCTTGCGGACGAACTTTTCATTTTTAAACGCGAAAAAGTTCGATTCAACGAGGTAGCGTGCCCAATATTCAAGGAGATGTGATCGTGGAAATTTGCTACATGAAATTAAAGAGGTTGCGCATTTGAATATTCGAGGAGATGTAGAATTTTCCTTTGGCAAAAATATGACTACATATTAGGTACACTCGTTTAATTCTTATAAAATGAGGGTTCTTTATTTCCTTTATCTACTTTGCTTGTATGTCAATCAACTAGAACATGGGGGACTAGCTGATTTATTTAGTTTATATGATTTAGCTGATTTATTGGTTTATATGTTTTATATGATTTATCTGATTTATTTGGTTTAATATGATTCATATGGTTTATATGGTGTAATTTATTTGTTTGGCTTAATACAGTTATTAGGTTTGATATGATACATTTGGTATGGTTTATTTGATTTATTTGGCTTAATATAGTTTATTTGGTTTAATATGTTTATATGGTTTATATTATTTATGTTATTTATTTATTTTATTTGGTTTATTTGGCTTAATATGGTTATTAGATTTAGTATGGTTTATTCAGTTAGAACATGGGGGACTAATTGATTTACTTGATTTAATATGGTTTAGCTGGTTTATTTGATTTATATATGGTTTATATTATTAATGTGATTTATTTGTTTTATTTGGTCTGTTTTGCTTGATATAGTGCATTTGGTATGGTTTATTCGATTTATTTTGTTTAATATTATTTATATGGCTAGCTGATTTATTTGGTTTAATATGATTTATTTGGCTTATATGAGTCGATTTATTCAATATGGTCTACTTGATTTGATTAAGTTCATTTGGTTTGATCTAAATGTTTATGGGCTGGTCATGAGTTTCGCTTAAGTCGTATTAATGGATGGTATGATTTATGGATATGAGTTATATAGTTATGATATGGTCCGATGCTTGTGTAGATTAGAGATGGTATAGTTATTGATATAGTATGGTTTGATGCTTGTTTAGGACAGGGATGATATGTTTATGGATATGGTACGATCCGAAGCTTGTTTAGGTCGGAAATGATATGTTTATGGATATGGTATGGTATGGCCTAATATTTGTTTAGATCTGAGCTGGTATGATTATAACTATGGTATTGTCCGACGCTTGTTTAGGTCGAAAATGGTATGGTTATGAATATGGTATGACCCGATACTTGTTTAGGTCGGAAATGATATGATTATGGATATGGTATGGTTCGACGCTTGTTTAGGTTAGGGATGGTATGGTTCTGGATATGGTATGGCCCGAAACTTGTTTAGGTTGAAAATTGTATGATTATGGATATGATATGACCCAATACTTATTTAGGTCGGATTTGGTTATGTGTTTATGTGCATATGGTTTGCCCGACACTTGTATTAGGTAGGATAAATGGTTTATGATTTATGGTTATGGTTGTGGTTTTTGACCAACCTATTTTTGGTTGAATAAATGGTTTAAGGTTTATGATAGTGTTTTTTTACCGATCTGTTTTAGGTCAAATAAATGGTTTATGGTTTATGATTGTGGTTTTTGACCGATCAGTTTTAGGTCAAATAAATGATTTATGGTTATGATTTGTCGTTATATCTTTTGATTGACTTGTTTTAGGTAGGAGCAATGATTTATGGTTTGTGGTTATGATTATGGCATCTTCCTAAGTTATTTTTAGGGCAGAAGAATGGTTTACGGCTTATGGGCCATTGTTATAGTTTATAAATATTTCAATGACACTTCATATAGGGTGGAGAATGAGGTTTTTGGTTTTTATGTGTTAAATTAATTGTTGAATTGTTAAAGGTTATGAAAATAATGGTAATGTTTCGTTAAGGACTAACATCTCATTTGCAGAATACTTTGTTTTTATATTCTACATGATTTTGAAACCTAATCAGTTAGAATATGGGGGACTAGCTGATGCGACATCAAAAATCGACTCGACTATATATGTAGAGGTGTCCAGCGGTTTGCACGAACCGAACAAACCTCCGGTGCGAACCGGCGGTCAACGGTTCGGTTAACCGTTGATCACGGTTCGAACCGGAACCGTAAACGTAACCGCCAATAAGGCGGTTCGGTTACGGTTTGAACAATTCTCAAACCGTGAACCGGCGGTTCAAACTGCCGGTTTGTGTTTTTTTTTTTAATTTTTTTTATACATTTATAAATATTTATTTTTCAAGTCATTTTTTAACACCAATCTCATTCGATAATTTGAATTGGTGATCAATAAGAAAAGCATTTTATCTTATAAGTAATAGCCACACGATCGCGATGGAGATATTAATCGTTTTTACAATTCAATAAAATTGTGATAACTTATATCTTTCACCCTATCTAAAGTAATACGAGGAAATTATGTGTATTTTGATTTTA
This sequence comes from Phtheirospermum japonicum, assembly GCA_014905375.1. Taxonomy (NCBI): domain Eukaryota; kingdom Viridiplantae; phylum Streptophyta; class Magnoliopsida; order Lamiales; family Orobanchaceae; genus Phtheirospermum; species Phtheirospermum japonicum. The sequence goes on along the minus strand of BMAC01001027.1, from coordinate 102,734 downwards.
ATGGTTAGGGAGTTACAATTTAATATATACGTTATTTCAATTGTTTAAAGTAACAATTTCAAGTTTTAAAATTGAATATTTGAAAATTGTTAATTCTTTTTGAATTGATTAAAAATATTATTTCTATTTTCTCACTTAAATTCAAGATTTCAAATATTCTAATATAAATTTTTTATTTCAAATTCAAATATTTTAGATGATTCAGTTTCTTTTTAATTAATTCAAAATCTCAAATGATTAGTTCTATTTACTCACTTAACCTCATACATTTATATATATATAACTTAAAAAATTTCAAATATTCTAATTAAAATTTTTTATTTTAACTATAATATTTTAAGTAGGTCAAGTTTATTTTTATTTTTTTGAATTAACTTAAAGTGTTATAAATATTTTATCACTTAATCATATATATATATATATATTTAACTTAAAAAATTTCAAATATTCTAATTAAGATTTTTTATTTTAAACTATAATATTTTAAGTAGTTCAAGTTTTTTTTTTGAATTAATTTAAAGTGTTATAAATATTTTTATCACTTAATCTCACGTATCTTTTTAAATAAGATTAAAAATAAACATAGGGAAAAAACCAAAATATTTGAATTTTAAAAATAAAAAAAATATAAAAAAACAAAAAACAAACCGGTTCAAACCGGCCAACAGAACCGTGAACCGGCGGTTCACAAACCGCCACCAACCGGCCGGTTTCACGGTTCGGTTGCGGTTTGAGGTTTTTGGCCAAACCAAACCGGCGGTTCGAACCGTTTGAACACGTCTATATATATGGTAAGCAAGTAACGAAAGAGGTAGAAGGTTCTAGGTCCCTGCGTATATGGTAATGTGATTTTATGTGTAAATATGGTTATGGGGCCTCACCTCAATAACATGGTAATAATAAGGTTTTATGGTTATTATGAAATTATGGAAAACAAGAATCCTAATATGAGAATATTTTATTGTTATGGGGATTGAGTATAATTAGAAGATTTAATCACATATTATGAAGGACTTCAATGGATTGGTGGACAAATCTAAATAATCATATAAATAGATGATTCATGATATTATTTCATAACTTCAATTATCATGAAATCACGAGGCATATGATTCTTATGGGGGAAAGATTAAGATTAGTTTCATGATCTCTTATTTTTATCACTTTCATATGGATACATATTTAAGTATCGGAGGGCCTATGCTGGTGTTATCTGGTTTGAGTTTTGTTTTGCAGGTCGCTCGAGTTTGAGAAGAGAGTTCGGAGAGCAGCGATCTCTTTCTTTATGAGCCAAATTTCTATGAAAATCAAATAATTTTACAAAGCATACAAACGTGAGGCGGCCTCCGTGTCGGAAGTTCTTGCCAGAGATAAAGGACTCGACGATGAATATCGTGAGGGTGTGGTTGAGATGTTCGGCGTGACGGAGATAATGATGGTGGTGTAGGACTAGACGACGTTTTCAAAGCGCAACAAACGACAATCCTGTATTTTTCGATGGAGACGGTGTGCGACTCTCTAATGAAACTGGGAAAATGAGAAGGTAAAAAGGTGTATCACAACGGGGTTAAAAATGAGAATTGCAAAGTATGTTAGGAAAAAATAAAACGGGTCGTATACGAAAACCTATTTTGAATAAAACTTGAACATCACTCTTGTCAGGCTGGACTAACGGATCATCCGTTAGGCCAGAATTTCATAACAATAAATCATAGTATAAAAATCAATACATTATAGTACTAGTATATCATAGTATAAAAACCAATACATCATAGCACGGGTCAGAGATTTATGAAAAATCAATACTTTCGAGTATAAAAACTAATATGTCATAGTACAAAACCAGTAAATTATAGTATCGAATCAAATAACCTAACTGGTCATTACCCGTTAATCTGACCTTAATACAAATTTTTGCCATAAAACTATCATTTACCGAAAATTGAAGGTATTTTTTGTAAGGGAGCGGATATTTGCACCCCAAAATTTGATGAGTTGACCCCGTGGATGAGAACACCCCAGTAATATTTTAAATATATTAGAATTTTACTAAATCAACCCCATAAACTTCATATTTTACCCCTATCTAATATATAATATAAACAAAAAAGATTATAAAATAAAACAAAGGAAAGATAATGAAGAAGACGCAAAAAAGCAAGAAGACAAGAAAGGGAAAAAAATGAAGAAGATTGATAAGAAAAAAAAAATGAGAAAAATGAATATATTTTTTTCCGAAATATTATGAAAAAAACAATAAGAAGACGGATCATAATAAGCAATCAAACATATAGGGTAAGTCTCTTATATAGAAATTGGAGTTCCTCCAATAAAAATTATAAAAACGAAATCTGGACTACGTATGGTTCGACTCTGGTTTCTAGAACAATGAAGCAGTGTTCGAAATTTTTTTTTGAACAAATGTGTAATGTTCGAATTTTTTTTAGAACAAATGTGTAATGTTCGAAAATTCTCATAGAACAAGTGTCTAATGTTCGAATTTTTTTTTAGAACACTCTGTTTTTAGGCAAAAAAATAGACTGTTCGAAGAAAATTTTCGAACTTGAAATCCATGTTCGAAAATTTGGTCCGAACAGTCTGTTTTTTGACAGAAATTATGATATGTTCGAAAACAAATTCCGAACAACTTGTTTATGTTCATCATTACCAGTTCGAACACAACCCCGACAATGAACCCTAATAAACCAATTTATGACGAAAAAGTGATGAAAAAATGCACAAAAATAGTAATGTGATTATTGTAACACTGAAAAATTGTAGAGAAAACTTCTATCATTCATTTTATTTATACTAGCTCTTGAAGGTTTTGGGAAGAGGAAGAAGATGTATTTTTTTTTTAATTTTTAAATTAATTTTATAAGAAGATTATTTTTGTCTTTTCAAATATGTCTATTTTTGTCCAAAAAATAATGGGGTCAACTTATAAAATTTTGGGGTGCCAATATCCGTCCAGTTTTTGTAATTCCTATCAAGCTAAACTGGCCTTCATATATAACCTAATAATAAAGAAAGAATTAAAACATTGTCATTTTACTTTCTGGAACGAAGTCTATCCAGGTGAACTGATCTACCCCATATTCCGATCGAATTTCGTTGAGGTACACGCGTTGATGAATTTATTTTATAATATAAAGGAAAACAAAAATTGAAGTTCATATTTCTGTGTATTTTTTTTTAATTGTAGCGACGATGGCAACTTCTAGAAGCTCATCAGCGGCGGCGCGGCTGAGCAGGTCGGCGGCAGCCGCACTTAGAACGTCCGGAAGCGGTCAATCTATGCGCTCCGATCTCGCTGCCGCTATTGTCCGTCCTCGTGCCCTAATTGCTTCTAATGAGAATCAAATATCTATCCCTACGTCACTCTCTACATCATTCCTCAACCGCATCGCATCTCACTCCGCCCTCTCTCGCCCATACTCTACCGCTGCTGCCGCCAGCCAGGTACATCGCGTAAATTTTGTTTGATTTGTTCGCTTCACATGCTATATCAGATACGAAATTTAACTCTTTACAGAGGATATTTAAAGTCAAAGTAACCAATTTTATTTGCGAGTTTGCAATGGTAACTTTTAAAGAAAGGGAAAACATATTAATTATTTAATTATGCTATGAAAATACAAACAAATCTGCTTGAGGGATTAAGAATTGGCTGGAGATGGCATCCAAATATTCAGCTATATATTTGGTTCTAATATATGTGGGGACATTGCATAAACTCTGTTTATTCGCTTTGAAATAATATTTATAATTGAGAATGGTAGATGACAAAAATTGATGGAAATGTAATTCTTTCCTTCCTTGATAAAGATTCTACAGGAAGGGGAAATCTATTAAATGTGCTATTGAAAAAAATATATATCTGCTCGAGGGATATGAAGTGGCTGGAGAGAGCATCCACATAAACTATGTGGTTCTATTATATGTGCTTGTGTAGTTTGATTCAGTTTAGTATCTTGAAAAATGATGATCTTTGATATAATGTTGATTCCTTTCTGCTAAAGGATAATTCTTAAATTTGAAATTCCCGGAATGTGGTAGTTACTTGACGGATTAGTTACTGAAATGGCGTGCGGATGGAATAATTGTGGCTGCGTAGATAACAAACAATCAAGCTGTAGAAATTGAGCATCTAATTAAATGGAGTTGATCAGGACAGCATTACAAACAATAATATGATGGATCATGAGATCATTCTTATGACATCACCATGAACAAACTAGTCAAGAGTTAAAAACCTCTTTAGACGAAGTAAACACGTACGTAGAGTGCATTTTTGTGGTGGAAACTGCTCATTAACAGAAAAGGAGAAATCCTAGTGCCCAATCGGGCTTCATAAGCAGTGGAAAAACATATAAATACTTTCTTCTCTTTAATTTTCTGAAAGATTGTTTACTTCCTTTTACCTAGAATCAACCTTGAAACATAGTCATGTCCATATTTCATTGGCTAGTTGTGTGGATGGTCTTTTTCATTTGGGTGTCAAAACTCACTCGACACCTCAACCAATTCCCGTTACCTGGGCTTATTCCAGTTTATTTCTCATCCCTCTTTCTTTTGAATTACAACATGTAAAGGGAGTGAGAAGTTGAGTCTCCTAAGGACTTGGTAGGAGTAGTGGGTCGTTGAGTATCTTAAGAACATTGTTGTGTTGATTATGTGATTTTAACTTGATTCTCATTCATTGTATAAAAATATAAATAAACCTGACTGGTGAAGGAGAAAGGAAAAATAGTTCAAGTTGCGGTTTTGATTCTTACCCCAAGAGAATTTGTTTCAACTTATCAAAACGTGACTCACTGGAACCCAATTTCTTGTTTCAGTTTATGTGTGTAGTCCAACAATTAACTAATATGCGAACCGACAATAGGCCCAGTTGTAACCCTTAAACATTTCATGAACAAATTTTTGGATATCTGTGGACATTCTTTGTCTTATCTTCTCTCTCGTATTATAATACCTTTGGTTGCTGAGATATGAAGCTATTAGTGAACCTTTCTATTTGAGAATACATACATATATATATATATATATGCACACACACAGAGGAGATTGATATCTTTATCAGAAGTTATCTGGTCTGATATTCTGTCACGTCACTTCTAATTTATATTCATCATATTAATTGTACTAATTAATAGAGAATATATATGAATCGTCCTTGATCAGGTCCCAGGAGCCAAAGGCACTAAAAGAGAGGAACGGTCGATTAACTGGGCTGCCATGGTCGCAAGGGTACCAAACCGCACTCTATGGCACATGTATGAAGGGATGGAAGAGGTTTTGTTGGATTACGTTCACCAAGAAACCACCCGTACTTGGATGTTGATCTCATTTAGACTGTTTCTTATAATCGCAATCAAGGATGCTTTCTTGGCTGTCGCTGATCTCTGAAGATCAACTTGACAGGATGGATAAATGTGCTCATTTGGAACTCATCCCTAACTAGGGCAACAAAATAAGGTCTGCAATTTGGAAAGTTATTTGAACTTGCAACTCCATGCTTTTTTGTGTCTATTAATAAGCTTTTATTTATGTCGTGTGAGAAGATTAGACTATGCAAGGTAAAATACTTATGAATTGAATGGGTGCATTTTCTTTTTTTTTTTTTAAAAGAGAATTTTGAAATGGGTGATTGAACAAGCTCGTATAAATTGTTTTCGAGGTGACCAAAATATGGGATATAATTTTTGGGGTATCTATCCTTTCTTACACATTACAGATTTAAAAGCATCAACATTAAATCTTCTTTCTGATTCTTGATGACCATGGACCAATGACTAAGGGAACGGAAGAAGAGTAATCCATCCGTATCCGTTCCTAATTAATTGACATTTTAGACTGTTTCTCAATTTTCTGATTAAATGATATTTAAGATATTTATCTCCTTGCCTAATTGACGCTAATTGACGTTCTGTCTTTCTCAATTTTCTGATTAAATGACGTTTAAGATATTTATCTCCTTGCTTGTCTATTTTGTCTCTATCACAATCCTAATAAATATTTTATTTTTTAACTTATCAATAATATTTCGTGGAAGATAAATATTTAAAAAACACGTAATTATGAGAGAGGAATAGAGATAAACAAGAATTTTTTTATGTAAAAGATAAATATATATTTAAGAGATTGATTATTTGGTTCAACTTGAACAAATTACACAATTTTTAATTCTCTCCTCTCAAGCCAACACAGTCATTTATTAAGAATCAGGAGTAATTTATTTCCGCATATTATTTAATGATTGTGTTCCCGTTGGTCTGCAAATAATTTACTCTTGTAAGTAACCTGAATACTGAATGAGCTTGTACATATCATTTAGGGCAAATTTACAAAACTAGTGGTTTAAGTTGGTTAGACTTTGTCTGATTTTAAATTTTTTGAAGATGGCATTCGTTAACTTTTTTGAATTGGCAATTCATTCATTTGTTGGGTTTAATTTCTCAGAAATCGTTGATTAAGAATACACGAACAAACAAAAAAGGAAAAAAAAAAGTGAGGCATTTGTTATTATGTTAATTAAATTAGATCCGGTATTATTTTATAAAAACGCCGAGATTTGTCAGGCATAACACGGACAAAAGAAAGAACTCAAAATTGTGAAATAATAACCAGATAAAGATCCATCATAGGCCGCTAAGATGTTTAAGTAGCCATAATATGCATATTACTCACCAACCATGAAATCACTTGGCCGCCACCAGAAAAATAATAATAAAAGAGAGGTTAGAATGAATTGCACACCACCAACCATGAAATAACTTTGCAGCCACCAAAAATATAAAAATAGTAGAGGGGTTTGGGCTGTAGAATGAATGGCTAGATCACCGGTATCGGTCCGGGATGATCACCTAACGGTTGTCAGAAATCGAGGCTTGGGTGTGGAGTGGCGCATTAGGGTTTTTGGAGTGCCTAACCCTACAAATCTGAAATCGAGCTTTTATATTTTGTAATCATTCTTATGAGCTGTAAATTTTAGTTAAATAAAAATCTCAATGTCTCTGTTTAATACTCCACTCTTTCTAAGCAGGAGCTTCTACGGCCGAACACCGTTGTACGTATCTCATCGTCGATATACTTTTTTATAACCATTAGATTTAGTTTAAAATAAATCTAATCCACTTATTTTTTGAAAAGATGGAAAAGTATCAAAATATATTTGTACAATGCACAAGGTATGTACACATATGTACACATTTTTTTGAATACATCATATTTTAATTATATAATTACCCATTTAATATTATACGTAAAATTAAATTATATAAAATTAGTTTTGTTTATTAATTTGTTTTATATAATAATAATATAATAATGGGAAGGGTGGCTGGTCGCAGCCGCTGCCCTGTTGCCGTCGGTCACTGCTCGTTTGCGCGTGAATTTTTGTAGCTTTAATGTCGAATTGTTCGTATTGACGAGTAGAATCTGATTATCCAATCGTTGTAGCGAACTGATGGCGGAATAGCCGGAACGAAGCCAAGAACTCGGATTTTGGTTTCGATAAGTAGTTGTAACTGTGTGTGATGTATTTGTGATATTTGTACGTGTGACCGTGAGTGTGCCTGTCTGTGTTTCAGGGTGTGTTGTGTGTGTTTGAGGTGGCTTGTTTTACCTGATCAACATGAGCGAGTCTTAGTCTCATGATGCCACACACCCTAATACCTGCACCCAAAAGCACTGATCAGATGGGGGTCGAAGGTTTTCCGGCGAACGCCCTCCGAGGGCCGTTATGCCACATCACCCGTTCAGATCCTTTTCTGCTATTTTGCCCCAAGCACTTATCCTGAGCTGTGCCTTGGAGTAGACCTGACACCTTGAGCATAGATGTTATAGCTCCCATATTTAGAGATACACCTCTATTTTCCTTGTGCCAAATTTTATCAAGAGGCTTCTGAATGCTCCGAACCATAGAACTCACACTAAGATCATGGCCTGATGTTGAACCTTGAGTCATGAAGCTTCCCATCTTGCCCCGAGCTCTAAATGAGAGCCCTCTTTTCACTCCGAGACATGGCTACTGGTGGAAGGTGGTGGCGGAGTGGTTAATGGTCATCGGGGAGAGAGGATACATGTGGTAGACTAATATAAAGTTTTGAGGTAGAAAATGAATGGGTTAGAAGTTCATGGGTGAAATTTTAAGAATATCTAGTGTTTTTGAAAGTTCTACAATATCAATTTGACCCTTGTAAGTTTCAGTTGAGTCCTCCAAAATCATGAGTTGGTTTGTTATGAAAAAACCCCATATCAGCTCCTGAAAAATCTCAGATTGGCCCCATTAACTTTTGAAAGTGCCTTAAGTTTTCTATTAATCCAAATACTATATTAATTTTTCAAAAGCGTTCAACTTTCTCTTTTTCGACCCGAAACAGATCAAACGACTTTCAAATGACTTTAAATTCGAACTATAGCTTCACAACGACATTCTCACATGCAAGGCGGTCTTGAAATTCCATATTTACTCTTTTAACATCTAATTTCAAGAATCGAGACACGAAGTTTTTTAGTATTGTGTTCAAACATATTCGTTTACTTCCAAATGTCCCCAAGAATGCCTTATTACACGTTGTATTTATTTGTAGTATAATTGAAATTGCCCACAATTTGGTGTTACACAAAAGGGTAATACTTGTTGAGATTGATTGTCACTTCACTCGTCATCATATTCAGCAGGGCACTATTACATTGCCATTTGTTTTCTCCACATCACAACTTGCGGACTTCTTCACTAAAGCACACTCACTTCTGCATTTTCATTTTTTGGTTGACAAACTCTCGATGCTCACTGCATTAGCATCTTGAGTTTAGTATTTTCTCTATTTCATATAACACTATGTCATAGGCATATATGTATTATTTTACTTTCTTATTATAAAATTAAATTTTCATTATTTAATTTTAAAAACCATATTTTTTTTTCTTCTGTTTATTGGTTTTTCTTTATATATGTATAAACTCTATTAAATCTAATCTAACATAAACATCCCATTGTGGATGTTAAAAATAAATCTTTATACCTCAACCACTTGTTTGCAAAAACTTTCAATTTTATTTTACATGCATATAAATTTTAAACCATTAAAAAGAACCCAGTGGCTGTGGCTCTACCGAGGAACACCATATTGTCCTCAAAGAAATACCATAACAGGCACGCACTTACACACTGTGACACTAAGCAAGTTTTGATAACATAAACTAGTTAGGACAAATAATATACTTATGTGTCTTGCAAAAAATCCAGGGAAAATAAGAGGGAGGAATCAGCAAACCATGAAATTATTGCGGTGGTCCAAAATTAAGCGAACAAGGAAAAAGTATATGAATACTAGTAAATATATGTGCTCTTTCTCTTTGTCCATTTAAAGGAAAAAGCAACTAAATATTAAACTGGAAATATGATAAAAGCTGCAATAAGTTCTATTAGGGTTCTTGCTTTTTGTTCATCCGTTATCTCTAAGTTTTGCTTGATACATTTAAGTATAACATACCAACATTATATAGGCCTACTCTAGGAATGATCTAGAACCCTACAGCTGGTAGGTTACACGTGTAGAATAATTACAGGAGGGAAATATAGGGAGAACATTTAAACCCTTAGCAGCTGTGCAGGATTTGTCATCTTCTGCGTTGCATGGCTCAGCTAGTACTGGTGCATGTACTCCAGATTTTGGAAGCATGTGCACACTCTTGTTGGACCGTTGTGTGGTCATCTTTTCATGCCCTCTCAATTCGAGCATGCCGTTGGAAAAGACTGTCAATTTATCTCTGAGGCGAGTGAAGAATTGTCCAGATAACGATTTCATCAAAATATCAGCAGTTTGATCAATGGATGGAACATATCTAACTGCAATGATTTTATTAGTCACTTTCTCTCTAACAAAGTGGATGTCCAACTCAAAGTGTTTGCTTCTTGGATGATTCACAGGATTAGCAGACAAGGCAATGGCTCCTTGGTTATCAATCCAAATAACTGGAGTTTTTGGTTCAGAAAATCTCAACTCATTCAATAAGAACTGCAACCAGATCACATCACAAACAGCTGCAGCCAAACTCCTATACTCTGCCTCTGTGCTGCTTCTTGAAACAGTTGGTTGCTTTCTAGAGCTCCATGTTATCAAGTTATTTCCCAAAAAGATGTTGAAACCAGAGGTTGACCTTCTATCATCCAAATCAGAGGCCCAATCAGAGTCTGCATAACCTGTGATTTGCATTTTGTCTGACCTTCTGAACATCAATCCATGATCAAGAGTACCTGCTAGATACCTTAAGATTCTTTTCACTGCTCTCCAATGTCTGTCCAAAGGATTGTGCATGTACTGACTCACTTTCTTCACACTAAAACTTATATCAGGTCTAGTGAGGGTTGCATACTGTAGTGCTCCTACCACCTTTCAGTATTGAGATTGATCTTCAATAGGATTCCCATGATTTTTGGACAAGCTAGGACTGCTTATCATTAGTGAAGGCTGAGGCTTGGTTCCTATCATACCTGCCTTTTCTAAAACATCCTCAATGTATTTTCTCTGATTCAAGTGCAGCAGCTCACCTATCTGTTTGATTTCAATTCCCAAGAAGTAACTCACAGCTCCCCAATCCTTCAAGGAAAAGGTCTTGTTTAACTGATCAATCAATTCTTCTACTTCAGCACCATTATCACCTGTAATTATGATGTCATCTACATAGGTGGCCACAAGGGTACAACAATTGTTTCTATGCCTGATGAAAAGAGAATTGTCTGACTTTGAAGGTTTGAAACCAAAGGAAGCCAAAACTTCTCCTAGTTTGAGGGACCAAGCTCTTGAGGCTTGTTTCAGACCATACAGGGATTTCTGCAGTTTACAACACAACTTTTCTTTACCTTTTACCTCAAATCCTTCAGGCTGATCCATGTATAACTCAGTGTCCAATTCACCATTCAGAAAAGTATTATCAAAATCTAGTCGCCTCATTTTCCATCCTTGGATAAAAGCAATGGAAAATACAACTCTCGGGGTGGATGGCTTAATCACAGAGCTGAAAGTGTCTGTGTAATCTAGTCCTGGCGTTCGGGTAAATCCTTTGGCTACCAACCTGGCTTTATGTCTTGCCACAGTTCCATCTGAGTTCCTCTTTATTTTGTATATCCATTTGCAGGCTATCAACCCCTTGTCTAGAGGCAAAGGTGCCAAGGTCCATGTTTTATTCTTAATGAGAGCTTCATACTCCTTTTTCATTGCTTCTTTCCATTCTGGGCTCTTCATTGCTTCATTAGGTGACTGTGGTTCCTTAGAGTTCCTCTTCTGTGTGTTGTAGACTTTAGGCTTGTGAATACCTGCCTTTGCTCTTGTCCTCATTAGGTGCTTATTTTCTGTTCTTCTCTGCATAGGGTTAGTAACAGCACAGGTATCCATATTCTCAATAGGCAATTCAACAATTAATTCACCACTATTTATAGGTAGAGTTTGACTGACAATTTTTGAGGACTGAGGGTGGTAGGGTTAGGGCTACTATGTGGAGTTCTGTCTGAGCTGGATCTTTGGCTATGTGGTGAGTGTTGTATGGGGCTATTATTTTTTTGTCCTGATTCAATGTTCTTGGGGTTTGGTTTCATTAGGTGTTGGCTTTTAACTAAGGGTGAAGCAAGTATGGGCTCCATGGTGTTGGTTTCTCCTTCAGTGACTAAATCCTTGTTAGGTAATACACTTTTGTCAAAAGGAAACCTGTTTTCATCAAAAACCACATGTCTAGTGATCAACACTTTCCTGTTAGCTAAGAGAACTTTATAGCCTTTGAGTTGAGAACTGTAGCCAATAAAGGTGGCAGGCTCACTTCCAAACTGCAACTTATGTTTGTTATAAGGTCTAAGGAAAGGATAACACAAACATCCAAAGACCTTCAAGTGAGAATAATCTGGTTTCTGGCCATTTAGTGCCTCAAATGGTGTTTTGAAGTGGAGGAGTTTGGATGGAGTCCTATTGATGAGATAGGTGGCTGTGATGATAGCATCATCCCAATAGGCTTGGGGTAGTTTAGATTTGGATAGCAGACTTAAAGCAACCTCTACAACATGTCTGTGCTTTATCTCTGCCAAGCCATTTTGCTCAGGAGTGTAAGGGCAAGAAATTCTATGAATAATTCCACTAGTTTCAAGACATTCTCTGAGAGGTTTGAACTCAGTTCCACCATCACTCTGCAAAATTTTGATCCTCCTGTTATACTGGTTTTCAACCAAGTTTTTGAAATGGATGAAGGCATTGTAGGTGTCAGATTTGGCTTTCAACAAATATATCCAAGTGTATCTTGTTTTATGATCAATGAAACTCACATAATAAACATATCCATTGGTGGACTTAACAGGAGAGGGGCCCCATGTGTCAGAATGAATGAGATCAAGAATACCATAATCATCAGAATTGGAATTATTAAAGGGGAGTTTATGAGACTTTGCTTGTAAACAGGAACAACACAAAAATTCATTATTGTTGCAGGAGAAAGGAATATTACAAGCTTCTAGAGCCTTCTTAACAATCTCAAAAGAGGGATGTCCTAATCTAGAATGCCACATTTCTAGACTATCTTTATTCTTGGCTCTATTGTAACTAAAAACTGCAGGTTGATGAGGGAAATCTTGATTGATAGTGGTGTGATGTGATAGCACTACTGCAAAAACAGGCTACGAAGGCGGCTGATTAACGGCGGTTCTGGAAAAACCGACGTTAAATACTTTTTTACGGCGGTTTTTCCAAAAAACCGCCGTTAAATCGGTCATTCAATGGCGGTTTTCATAAAATCACCGTAGAATCGTACATTTTACGGCGGTTTTATGAAAACCGACGTTAAAACTGAACTAATTAACGGCGATTTTTAAGAAAGCGCCGTGAATTTACAAGTATTCACGGCGGTTCCTTAAAAACCGACGTTAATAGTTAATACGTTAATTATTGCGGTAGATTTAACGTCGGTTCTATTAGAACCGTCGTTAATAAGATGACATTTAACGGCGGTTTTTAAAGGAACCGCCGTAGAATAGTAAGCTGCCATGTCACCGATCCTCGTTCCTTATCAAGCAAAGATTTTGGGCCGTTGATCCATATTTGATCCGACGATCTGAATTAAATATTAAACTAAAAAGAATATTAAATTAAAAAACAAATAAATCAAAAAAACAATAAATATTAAAATTAAAAAACCCTAATCCACTTTCACTCGTTTCTTATCTACCTCCGTCCTAATTTCACTCGTTGAGATTTTAGGATTCGGCGACCATATGGCGGAGGCGGGGGCGGTGAACCAGCTAGCGGCGGCTGTGGGACGGCGTATTGGAGCTGACCATGGCCGCGCAAGAGAGGAGCACCGACCCCCTGATTTGCGACGGGGGCGGTGAACCAGCAGCGGCGGCTGTGGGACGGCTACCTGAGCGGCGCGGCGTCCGAGCCGAAGAATATGAGGAAATCGAAGAGGAATAATGCGTGGCACAGGAAGAAGAAGATGTCGARTGGATTGGCGGTCTTGCTGGGATTTTTCATCGTCATGAATTGGTGGATGCTTTCTCGGATCCAGGAACCGGGTCGGACGCGTGGGGATGTCGAGGTCAAGTTTTCCGTTCTCTTCTTCRGGTGCCYMGACCCAACAAGGTGCGACCCGACCCGACGTCYTTTTGTTTATCTTCTATGRATTGGAGTTTTCTAACTCAGTGGTATTAGGAGTATTAAATTAATATAAGATCAGTGAATGTATCAACTATTGGAGTTCCGTGCAATTTGTGCAATTATATATACCATAAAAAAATGTGCTCCTAATAATAGAAGATTAAAATAATGTGATGACTCTGAGAGATGATGATGTTATTTGTTTACCTATTCGTGTGRTTTTTGTTTCTTATTTTATTTTATTTAGACCCATGGACTTAGAGTTGGACAAAACGCAGCGAAGAAGGGGATTGGATTTATTGAGGTATCTTAATGGTATTATTTCCTGCTTATTATAATAGCTGTTTGCTTAATGAGATTCCYCGTTTTATTTCGTTTGTACGTGAAAATTATTCTTTTCATTCCTACAACTAAAATGATTTTGATGCAACCTGAATTCGAATTCATACGAATAACCGTAAATTTCTCTTTYATCTGTATATGCTATCGAAATACTTATCTATTTGATTCTGTTTCCTTAGCTTAAAGTTCTTGTAAGCTTTTCTTTGTTGTGCTGATATTTATCTCTTCGACATATTTTTTAGTATGTGTTCTACAATATTGGTGTATGTGATAACGTTTTTAATGTGAATATAYGRGTTGGCATTGATTGGGAAGGAAGAAGGAATAAAGGGTACTGGAAAGGAAACCTCCRCCAGGTTCGGTACATTCTTTTCTTTCCAGACTTTCCAAAACGGGCCCCTATATAGCAGTAAACTTATTTTATTCTATATGATGAGTAGCTTAAATTAGTATTTAAACTTCAACCAAACCAGGTTTTGATTTTTGTCTCTTAATGCTCTAGGTGATACGGGTCATACCTTATAGTGCAGTACAACTATTTYCCTACGAGACCTACAAGGTAATTTGAAACTATTTTGTACAAGAAGCATAACATCAATTATATGTTTGTTTTTTTAATAGTGCAATTTCCTTTTCCATTTCTAGAAACTTTTTCGAGGAAAGGATGGGGAGCTATCTGTAATTGGAAGATTAGCGGCAGGTGCTTGTGCTGGCATTACTTCGACTTTCGTAAGTTTTTTTTTTTTTTGGGTTAAAGACAAATGTCCAATGGAAACTCTTTTTTTTTAACTTAGTTGCCCACTTGCCCACAAATCAATGTTAAGCAGTTTAGTAGACACCGTTTTAGAATGGAGATAAACAAGTTATGCATCAGTTAAAATCAAAGTTTTATGTTCTCTTTAGAGTTTCTAGTTAACCTCATGTTATTATATGTAGCATTCACTTGCCAAGATAATTGTGGAATACTGAACTCTGTGTTTTCACCTTACGCATCTGTTTATTTGCCAATTCCCAAGCTTTAATGATGTGGCC
The DNA here is from genome assembly GCA_014905375.1 of Phtheirospermum japonicum. Classification (NCBI taxonomy): domain Eukaryota; kingdom Viridiplantae; phylum Streptophyta; class Magnoliopsida; order Lamiales; family Orobanchaceae; genus Phtheirospermum; species Phtheirospermum japonicum. The sequence continues at coordinate 87,717 of BMAC01001027.1, read as the reverse complement.
CATTGTATCATTGATTTATCGGTTTGCTGTTTTATAGGTGGATCTGCCAGAACATCTTTCAAGGCGTTGCTTTATTACATGGTTGAATTGGGTGTTTGCCAAGTGGGGAGTAGTGACTTGATCCGTATAAAACCTTGATGATGCAATTGTCGTCTCTCTTTAAGCGCCACGTAGAATTTCACGTGTCATTGAGATGAATGATTATTAGCTGCCAGCGAGGACCTATGGTTTGAGCAGCCGTGGAGATTTCTTTGCCTCTGAGGCTTGTGCAGAGGTACAATGTTTTGTTTAGTTACTCTTTTGGGATCTTATAAATATTGATAAAATGGTGGCTATAAATTGTAATCAACGAACGTGACTGGCTGTGACTTGCCGTTATCCGACTTACAACACGATACAAGGGGTGAAACTCTGCTTTCCTCTCAAGAAAAGCTATTTTGAGAGTGCAACTATCCTAAATCTATGTTGGATAACTATGTTCCTCTTTGATATTTTTGTTGGTATGGTTTCATTATTTTTGGGAAGGATGAGTTTGCAGCCTTGTTAATATGGCATGACTGTAAATGAATCGAGTGGAGCGTACATAGTATTTTTCAAGTTTGTTTGGATTTTGATGGAGCTTCAAATTGTGTTTTGGGTTTGGTTTAATAACTAGATTGAGTTGAGCTCAAACGACCTTCTGCTAAGCAGAATAGGAATTTAGCTCAAGTAGTTTGATATTTTACATGTATTTTATTTTTTTTATTAATTGAGCGGAACTCGAGCTTAGTTCATTATGTTAGCGAATGATGCCAAACGAGCTTATAGCGATTGATCTCTGGTCGAGTATGGACTATGTAGTGATTTGATTTGTTTTTCAACTCTATGTGCTCGCTCATGTTGATTTGGGGTGTTTGTGCTTGAATCTGAAGCTAAGTTTTAATTTTAATCAATAGAAACCACATTTGTGGACAAGTTGCACAATAAGCAATGAAACGAGTCGCTCGGAATCTCCAGAGAACTGATTATTAAGTTGAGCTCCTGTTTTGGAGTATAAATTGGTTTTATATAGTTTTTTTATTTTGGTGCACCTGCTTTCATTTCTTTTTTTTTTTTTAAATTTTTTACTACTTTCTAGAAGGTAGTTTTCAAAAACTGACGTAAAATGTTCGTTCTGGAAAACAGACTTTCCAGAAGGTATTTTTAAAAACCGCCGTAAAAATGCTGCATTCTACGGCGGTTTTGGAACCGCCGTAAAAAACGCTGTATTCTACGGCGGTTCCAAAACCGCCGTTAAATATCTTCCAGAACCGCCGTTAAATCCCACTTTTTTACGGAGGTTTTGAAAAACCGCCGTAAAATTTAACGGCGGTTCAAAAACCGCCGTTAAAAGCTCAAAAAACCCGCCGTTAATGAACCCAGTCTGCAGTAGTGTAGCTGATTGTTTCTGCGCAGATTGAAGTAGTAGAGGCCTCTTTCAAGGGGACTACTCCCTTTGAGAAGAACCTCCTTGGTTGATAGATCCTTCACAAGACAGAATTCAGGATGAAATTCAAAAAAGACTTTATTATCCTTTGCAAACTGTGAAACACTCAAAAGGTTTTTGCTGATTTTTGGAACATGAAGTAAGTCCTTAAGCAGGAATATGTGAGAGTTTAGTGGTGATTTAATAGATGAATTACCATAATGAGATATTTGAATACCTGAACCATTAGCAAGCTGGACTTTGTCTGTTCCTTCATACTCAGATGCTATGTTCAAGTTGCTCAGATCATAGGTAACATGATTGGTGGCTCCTGAATCAGGATACCACCAAGAATCAGAGGCTTCTTCATTTCCTATGTTGGCCAAGTGAGCTGCAGGATTCTGAAAGTTACTCTTGCTTGTATTTT
>BMAC01001027.1:40737-80925 GCA_014905375.1 Phtheirospermum japonicum | reverse complement strand
TTTCTAATTAGATATAAATTTTTATATTTTTATATTAAAAGAATAAAAGTAAGATATTGAATTGGACAAAATATGTTAAAGAAAGTATTATAGTAGGTAAGATGTAATAAAAGAAGATTATTGAATTAGGCAAAATATAATATTAGATAAATATTAAAGTAGGTAAATATATACAAAGGAAAAATACTAAATTAGGTTAATATTAGGCTCGGATGACACCGAAGCACCAAATTTTTCCCAAAGCTAACGAAGCATGAGAAGCAGACACATAGGATAAGAGGATTTTGCATTAATATATAGGGCAGATATTCAATCTAAATATAAAAATATTAAATTATATACTAATAACTAAACATTGATTAGACACCAGTACAATGCAATACGGGTTGAGAGTATGACATATTTTGAATATCTCAAAGTATGTAACTAATAATTATTAGCGAATATATTCTAAATATTAACATATAAAATGGTTTAATAATAATGATTAATAAATAGATATTAGACACGGGTTTAGAAAATGAGACCTTTTGAATTTTTGTAAGCATGTAACTAAGATTATTAATGAATTTAATTTAAACATCAAATACAAAATTACTTAATATTTATAATAATTAATAAATAGATTAGACATGTATACGATACGAGTGGATAATACATTAATTTAATTTTTTATTTTAGATTTAAATTATATAATTATCAAAAATATTTTTTATATTTATCTTTTGATAAGTCCCGTGTAATACACAGGTGTTAAAAAAAAAAATATATTGATGCAAAATTCTCTTAATCTATGTGTATGCTTCCCATGGATAATAAAAAATTTTGGTATTTCGGTTGCTTATGTGTCATCTGAGCTTAATATATACTTATTTAATACTTTTCATTTATTGTATATTGCCTAATTTAATATTTTCTTTTTATTATATTTAGCCTAGCTTAATAGTTTTCTTTTACTATATTTTGTCTAATTCAATAATTTTATTTTATACTCCTAATACAAAAATATAAATAAGTCATATATAATTAGTAGAGAAAATCTAAATTAATTATTTCAATTAAAAGATAAATTACATATGAAATAATTTTAATTACAAAAAAAAAAACTTGTTTATAAAAATAACTAAATAAATTGTATTTATAATAAAAATTGAAATAATTAATTTTTGTAAATAATATTCTGTATAAGTAAATTATAATATATTTGTAATAATTGGAGTATGTAACTAAATATTAGTAATGAATTTAATTTAAATATAAAAAAATAAATTATATAATAATTAAATAATATTTATTAGACAATGACACAATGCGAGAAGGATTTAGAGTATGATACCTTTTGAATTTTTCAAAATATATAACTATAATTCTTAACAAAATTAATCTAAACTTAAAAATATAAAATGAGTTAATGATAATTAATTAATATAGATTAGAGACGGGTTGAATGTGACATCTTTTGAATTTTTATAAGTATATAAAGGTATTAACGAAATTAATCTAAACATTAAAATAAAATATTAATTAATAATTATAATAATTAATAAATTGAACATGACACGGGTTGAGAATACATTCTTTCACTTTTTATTTTAAATTTAAAAAATTTTAATTTTTACAAATTATTTTATATTTAATTTTTTATAAATCCCGTGTAATACACGTGTGTTAAACTAGTTTCTTATATATCAATTCAATATTTACTTGTGAAAATTGCCCAGTTCACATCCACTAATTAAACGTTATTTCGCATTCTGAAAAGGCTGATCTTATATATAACGTAGAAATTGGACTCAATATTGATGTAAAAAAATGGACCTAATATAAAATCACAAACAAACTTAAATCTCGAAGGGCTACATGTAATGGCCACAGCAAGATAAATTAAATGACTTATCTATACTTTCTATACTATAGATGGTGTTTTTTTTTTTTTTTCTTCTTATTTGTTTTCTTTTGATTTTTTTTTTCTTTTTTAATTTTATTTTTAAAGATCAAATCAATTAGTATAATTTTATTTTCTAAATTTTAACTATATTTATATATTGTACTAATTATGGTCAAAGTTGTGATTGATTATTGTTTATAAAAAAAAAATGAATTCTAGAAAATCTAATTCATCAGTGTAATTTTATTTTTTCATTAAATTACATTTTAAATTATAGTATTTTTATTCTTAACATATTAAAAAATAATAATTATATTTATTTAAAGAATGTATTTTTTTTAATTCTTTTTTTGTAATTTACTTTATATTTCTCTCCACAAACCATTAAATTCAGTTATCACGAATTTTTTGTTCTAAGAATGAAATTCATTTTTCTTTCTTTTTTAAATTCTTATTTGAGATTTTTGTCCTTAGTTGGCAGTCATAAAACTTATCATTTAATTTTTTATTTAAATTTTATTTTCTCGGTGTTTTAATGTTTGGTTCTTTTTACTATATTTTGGATTAAGATTTTTTTTCTAATGTATTTTTCATTTTTAATTTATAATATAATTCTCAAGTAAATGAATAAAACTCAAGTCTTAAGATGAATATACCTCTATACTATAGATGGCCTGCCGGTCTTTGGGCAAGCCATTTGACATCTTTTAATTGTTTTTTATTTCTATTTCTTCTTATTTGTTTTCTTTTGACTTTTTTTCTTTTTTTCTTTTTTGATTTTATTTTTAAAGATCAAATCAATTAGTATAATTTTATTTTTCAAATTTTAACTATATTTATATATTGTACTAATTATGGTCAAAGTTGTGATTGATTATTGTTTATAATAAAAAATGAATTCTAGAAAATCTAATTCATCAGTGTAATTTTATTTCTTCATTAAATTATATTTTAAATTATAGTATTTTTATTCTTAACATATTAAAAAATAATAATTATATTTATTTAAAGAATGTATTTTTTTTAATTTTTTTTAATTTACTTTATATTTCTTTCCACAAACCATTAAATTCAGTTATCACGAATTTTTTGTTCTAAAAATGAAATTCATTTTTCTTTCTTTTTTAAATTCTTATTTGAGATTTTTGTCCTTAGTTGGCAGCCATAAAACTTATCATTTAATTTTTTATTTAAATTTTATTTTTTTCGGTGTTTTAATGTTTGGTTCTTTTTACTATATATTTTGGATTAGGATTTTTTTTCTAATGTATTTTTTTATTTTTAATTTATAATATAATTCTCAAGTAAATGAATAAAACTCAAATCTTAAGATGAAATATCATTAATAAATATTTATATAGGTAAAAGAATATTATATTGTATTAAAGAATTATTATTTCAGAACACCTAATCTAATAATTCAAAAATGTTTATAATATGAATGACTATTATTAATAAATGTATTCTACGTAAATAAAAGTTATATTGTATAAAGAATAATTATTTAAAAATACATAATTTAATGTATTTAATCTATCTATATTATAATATTAGGAAAGTTTAGAGAGTCAAGAAAGATAGCATTTTTTTTTTTCTTTTATTTCCACTAGATAGAACATACAATTGTTATATTACGGATCAGGTCACTGACCATATGAATATGTTAAATTAATATTCTAGATATATATTACATATAAAATAAACATACATCAATATATAAATATATTAAATAATATTAAGTTGTCCACTAAGTACATTTACGTAATAGATAAATATGTTTGAAGTAGAGCTCATATTCAAATTGGATGCATTTTATATTTGTATATTGAGGCAAATTGACACCCTAACCGTTAACTGTTAGTCAGACTCATCAAAATTAATTTTTAAAATAAAAAAAAATCTAGGAGAACTACAAAAAATTGTCTAAAAACCAAAAAAATCTTAAAAGTAAATTAATAAAAAAATCCGAAAGTGGAGAAACTAAAAACTAAAAAAGAACTCTAAAATTAAAACAAACATTTAAACCTTTTGGAGTTGCACGTATTAGTTGATTCAATGTTACAATGCAATCTTATTTTTATACAATACAAATAATTAAACCCAACATCTAAATTTCTGATTATGAGAGTAAATCAATGATATATCATGGTTAATAGAAGTGATTATTATAAAAAATATACAACTCTTTTATATTTTTCTAAGAACTTACAAATTAATTTAAAAACTACTGAATATAAATTTACCCCGCAACGATACGAAGTGCGGGTCAAATTCTAGTATTTATGAAAGTAACTACAATACCAACTACAATACCGTCAAATCATCGTGTTCTCCACATTCCTTCATTCACATTAATTGTTTTACCTCAATACTTATCTTCTAAAATAATCTAATAATATTATTACGGCACGTAAAATCTCCCCATCATGACGTGTATTTAATATTATTATAAATTAAAAATAAACCACTAATTAAAATAAAATCTAGACAAGCATTCTCCACTTTAGCGAAAAACAAACATAATTCAATCTAGACAAACATTCTCCACTTTAGCCAAAAACAAACATAATTTTCAAAGAATTAGGATGGTCTCATATATGATACTGGTTTCACCAGAGCATTTGCCTTCATAATTAATGGCCTGCTTGGCTAAACAAAACAAATATATGTTTGCTCATTTGAGGCAAATTCAAGCAAAATTTCATGGCAACTCTATAACCCAAATCACCATAAATTAGTCCCTTAAAATTCCATGTTGGTTAGTACTGTAAAAATGTACATACATGAAGAGAGATCACCAGGTCAGCCAGGGTTTGTTTAAGTTGACGTGCAAACTTGAAGACCATACAATTAGGCTGTCATCTAGACAACGACGGGGCGTCCCCAATAGCAAAGTCAAAGAAAACGAGAAAAATAAGGAAAAGAAAACTAACACCGGCTAATTATAAGTAAAAACGATTAAACAACACGAGTGTCTACATGATCCTCATATGGGAGACGAGCTCGTTCTACGCAATTGATACTTGGGCTCGGTTGGTGGTATGGTCGGCAAAACCTTCTCCCATTCCTGCAAGGTAATAAAAACAGTTAATGTCCTTATCCATAATCTTTAAATAAACAAAACGTTTGTAATTTTGAAAGATAGCTGGTGTTTTTCTTGTAGTTAGAATAATCCTCAGGGGTAGTATTTGTAACTATCTCCAAATTTACTCATCCGACAGACAGTAAGTAAAATAATTCTTTGGTCATGTCCCATCAAAAAGCACAAGTTCATTGCATTTTTGATGGGGTATAACCACTAGTTTCCCTTCCAAACGACAATTTTGAATTAAGGCTAAAAAGATAGAGACAAATGCAAAAAACATCATATCTGTATGCTACACCTTTATTTGATTTTCCCTTTTTTTCTTTATTTATATGTTGTCAAAGGTTTTTGTATTTTAGTACATTCGTCTTCCTTTTCCACCCCCACACGAGAGCAAAAAGGGAGGAAAAAAAAGGGTCCCAAATAATATCACACTTCTCAGTATTCATCCCACCCACTTGAATTAGGCTGAAAAACAAAAATTGGTGCTACTCAGCAAAAAAAGAAAATGGACAAACACAAAAAGCAAAGGATTAAGTGTCATGTCTTATATAAAGCTGATAAATTAATGTCAAGTATCATAATCAGAAATAATAAAGTGTAAAACAAATATTGGTGCTACTCAGCAAAATAAAAAGGACAAACACAGAAGGCAAAATGATTCAATGTCATCTCTTATATATTGGTGCTACCCAACAAATATTGCAGTTGAAGTCAACTGGAAAAAGCATATTATGGGGTCAATCAAAAAGGAAAAGAAAATTAAAAAAAAAGGGGGGGCGGGGGGGGGGGGGGGTACTTTTTATAATTCTTAATCTTAGATGTAGAAACCAAAAAGTTTCTCATGTTTGGATCTATGGAGAAACAAAAATAGGAGCAGGAAATACAGAGAATTCTTCAGGACTTGGATTACTTTTTACTTACTATATCTCAATAAATACAATAAATTATGAATTTTTCCAGGGAGGAGAAAAACGTTACTCCAACATCAGTAGCTCATTCAATTCTTTCTTTCTAGAACCCTAGCATCCAAAATGAATTTTAACATTAGTTGGATAGTTACAGAAGCAGAGTTGCAAACTGCCTGTTACCAGCTGTCACTGACATTATAGGGTTAATCACATAACGTTACCATTGAGGTATTAGTCCTAATTACAAAAAAAATAATAATAATAATAAAATCATAATAACAAATACCCACTTGATATTTGTTTCTATTTTACAAATTAAACCACCATTGAGAGAGATATTTGTTAAGGAAGTGCAAACCTAAAGGGAATGTTTGTAATAATTTAATGGAATATTTGTAATTTCAACAAGGGATAGTAACAAAAAGTACCCTTGAGGTTTGATGTAGTCACCCCCAAAAAAAAAAAAAAGAAGCTAATTTTGAAAATTACAAAAGACCCATTGAGATATGTTTGCTTATGAAAGTGAGTAATTATAAGACAAAACAAATTTTAGGAAAACTTTCTATATTTTTGGAAGTTAAATGGGTTTTTTCTTTTTCTTTTTTCTTTTTAATATATATTAGGTCAAACCTCAAGTGTATTTTGTATAATGAACCCTATCAACAATAAACTGCTTTTTTTTTTTTGTTTTTTTTTTTGTGTGTAATTTTGTCAAACATCAACGTTAGTATCCCTACATTGAATACAAGATCAGAGGGACAAGGAGCGTTTGGCAAAACAAACCAACAAAAAGACTTTCAGCTAATGTCATAAAACATAAACATGTGCGGTGGTTTTTATGGTAAATGTCAAATAACATGACTAAAAAATGTGAAATCCAAGAAAGCAAGTGTTTGGTGCCAATAGTCGAGGAAATTCAAAGAAACTTGGCACAAACACAGAGTTGCAAGTTCAAAAACGACACTAACTTTTGGTAGTATCAAGATTATATTCATTTCTTTGTATTCTAAAACAGTCCAGCCAACAACACTGAAACATTTATTTATTTCAATGAAATATGATAATCAAGTGGTCAACTCTATAGACCAGCAAAGACGTATCTATGTCAACTGTTTGTCTGAATTTCATACACAATATGCTATTCTGTGATTTTTATTTTGTTTTCTATATTGAGTCTCCAAATGATTATTTCCGAATTCCGTACTGTCAAATGATTACAGTTGCCTTTTATCATTGATGGCACCATAACTGTTGTTAATGACAACGATGATTCTAAATTGCACAAAAATTACAGAGCAAACGATGGTCAAGGTTACAAGTTACCAGTTATGACAAAAGTTATCAGTGTGCCCAACACGAGCTACGCTCAGTCTTTTCATTAAGAACGTCCGAGAGCTAACACAAGCACTAAATCACGGACCCACAAACTCCGCAACAGCAAAACAGGTAAACAGTGCGCAAATAAATAATAATAACAACAACAACAACAACGGTGGTGATACACACTTTCAAAACACCATATTCATACATTATAGTTTAGCACAAAATGCAGAGGCAAAGCTAACCTGCTGCCTCTTGAGCCTTTCGTTCTCCTCCTCCAGACGCGAAACCTTGTTCTCCAGCTCATGCGTGTAAGCCTGCGCATTAAAAAAAAAAGAAGGGAAAAGTGGGAAATAATCCATGGTGGGAAAATTATTAGCCTCAAAATTCAACAGAAATTCCTAGGTAATTTTCTTTTGATTATTTAATCCTCACCTGATTATGAAACAGTAATTTTGACTATTATCATTAATTTGGACTAAATGACAATGAAAAAAAATGGGCTGGCTCTTGCCCTATAAAATATAAAATTTGGCCTTTTTGCCAAGAACCCCAAAATATTTTCAACACACACTCACACAGAATCAACACATGCACACACAAAGAAAACACAATACCTGCTTCCTCGCTCGTGATCGTGCTGCCGACTCCCTGTTCTTGATCATCCTCTTCTGCCTCCGTTCGACACTCTTTTCAACTATATCAGGTGGGCCGGCCCGTTTCCTCCCGGACGCCTGCGTATCCGATAAAGTGCCCACCAGCGGCGATGAAGATATAGTCACTTGGTTCTCCATGACCGGGTTTCCACCAATAGGAATAGGCTGTTGAACCGTATGGCCCGGCATGAAAACTGGCATCAAACTCGGTTGCGGATGATAATTCATCCACTGAGCCTGCTGCAACAGTCCAATCGGGTCAACCCCTCCGATTACCGAACCCAGATTTATTTTCCCGCCAACCACTCCGGCCTTGACCAAGAAATCCTCCAGTGTGATCTCGCCAAGTGTCACTTTCCTATCGAGACGGCCCCTTTTATGGTCCTGCTGAATATCGTGCCACACCTCGTCAACGGTCTTTTTGCTCAGATCCCGCGAAAGCGCGACGTTCGGATCTCGATTTAGCGATGATAGCAATGTGGGTTGGCCCGGTTGCTGTGCGGAAATCCCAGAATCGAGGCCCTCGACCAGTTTATTATTAATATGATTAGACTCGGCTTGGAAAAGGGTCTTCAAGAGTTCATCAAGATTCATGCTACTGAGTGGTTTTCCCAAATCTCCCAATTGGTTTTCCATCTCAGCAAAAGTGAGGCTGTATAATGACCCTTGCCGGGCCAACGAGTTCGATTTCGGGTCCTGCGTTTGGGCTTGGGTTCCCCCAATGCTATTATTACCACCCCTTTGAGATCCCATTTTCTGAGCAACCATTCAAATGGGAAACCTCTCTCTCTCTCTCTTCAAAACCCACAATCTTGAATAATAAAACCCTTAAATTAACAGCAGTAAACAAATTCATAAAAGCCCAAAACTTGCGCGAAATGCAACCATTCAGTCTATCAAAAAGGAGCCAAAAAAAAAAAAAGAGCCCATCAAATTGAAGAAAGCACCAATTAGATATTACAATAAAGCTTGAATTTCGGGTAGACGGAATCAAAAAGCAGATCAAATCCAACAAAATGCATGAAAATTATTAAATTAAAAGGAAAAAATGCGAAAAATGTAACCGAGAAAGGGGCTTACCATGAGAAATTGAAGAACCCCAGAAAACGAAATAACTCTCAGCAAGATTTGAGTTTTGCATGCAGCCTAGAGGCGTCTCAACATTTCTCTACAAGAGAATTAAAAATAAAAAAACAGAAGCCATGCTGCAAAAACCTGAGCTCAAAATCTAAGTCCTGAGAAATCAAAAATATATATGTGGACAAATAAATAAATAAATAAATACAGGAAAAACGAGAAAGGGCGAGAGAAATCAGACCCACGTTCTATTCTCCGAAAAGTGAATTTAGATTTTAGACTGCGTTAAATATTAAAGGTTTCGAATGTGGAAACATGGGACTATAAGGTATTATCATAATCCAATAAATAAGATAATATTATTTAACAAATTAAAGCAAATCAAAGAAATGGTCTTCAATTACATTCTTTGCTACCGGTACTTGTGCTTACTCACAATTCGAAAGTTGGAGTTATTTATTAATTATTTGTACTCTCTTCTTTTTTTCATTTCTTTTTGTTTTGGTTTCGAGAAAGTTTTCTATTCTCTATTTTTTTTTATGGAGAAACTCATGAAGTGAAATATGTTAGAAAATAAACTTTTGCTCAAAGAATTTATATTTGAATATTTAATATTTATCCAAACAAGTATTATATTTAAATATAATGCTTATTGAATCGTCTACTTAGTAAAAGAAACCCTTGATTGTTGTCCAGTACGGGATTTTAATGGCTTTTTATTTTACATTCGAAAGTCCTTTTTAGTTTTAGTATTTTTAATACGAGAGAATGTGTAAATATATGGATATGGATATGACTGATCAAAAATACGGTTGGCAAATTTGTTGTATCGGGCTTTTATTTGTTGGCATGATAAGAGCACAATACGATTAGTATAGACATGAACACAGCACAGTAAGTTTATCGGACCTAAAATTTAGATTCGAACATGATACGATAAAAACACGAAAAGTACGATACGGTACAATAGGCTAAATAAGCAAAAGTGTTAAATTTATTTAGTTCGACTCGTTAAGCACATTAGGCCCGTTAAATAATAAAATACATAATTTTCTTAATAAATATAATATATATTTATAAAATTACCAATATAAATTGTCAAATGCATTTAAAAACCATAATAATAAATGTAATAATTATATTTAAGGATCACAAATACTACGATGAGTAAATGAACTTAAAAAGAGGAAATCAAAATAAGGAAAAAAACTTTTTTGTCTCCCAATCTATCGCATATTTCTCCCTTTATCTCTTAAGATATATATACATTTTTTAAATGTCTCATCATATATGGAATTTTGACAAATTGCTTCTTACTATAAGTTTTCCAACAGAAAAGAGGCCGAAAAGGCTATTTACACAACGAAAAATTTTGTTTTGAAATTTTGGAGAGATTATTGACATTGGTTTGAACTGTAATTTTGCATAATGACTCATAAATATGAGAGGAATGCAAAGAAACAATAAGCTGGAACAGTAGGGGATTTTTAGAGCTTTATTATTTTACTTTCGAAAGTCCTTTTTAGTTTTCGTATTTTTAATATAACTTTATTAAACTTTGTATGAGCGAATGTGTAAATATATGAATATGGATAAGACTGATCACAAATACGGTTGGCAAATCTGTTGTATCAGGCTTTTATTTGTTGGCATAATAAGAGCACAATACGATTAGTGATTTGTACATATTTGTATGTGATTTTCGTATGTTTTTGTGTCTTGTCTTGTGTGTTTTAGTCGGGTTTTAGTTGTATTTTATCACCTTTTCCTTATTTTGCGTTTCGCAGTGTTTGTCGTCTTTTTAGTGCTTTTCGTATTTCTCTTTTATTTTTTGTAGACTTTTATGTTATTTTTCTTTTCTTTATTTTAGGATAGTCGATCAAGCCTAAGAATGTTACAGAGGATCACAACCGGCTCGATTTGACGAAAACACGACTCGGACCCTCGAAGCACAACCACCGATCAACGCGCCATCAACAGAGCTATTTTCCAACATCGGTGGTCAGGCTAATTTTGACCATTTCTTGCCCACACTATCACCCTTATAAATATAACCTCTTTTCCTAGAAGTCAAGGCTCTTGAACCCCTTAAGGTTTGACAAGCCCGAATGCTTCTCTTGTTTTTTCTTCATTTTTCTTTTACTTTCAAGCATAGAACACCCAATAAATTAGCTTAGTCATAGAATCATAACTTAGCATCTAGTCATCTTTATTTATAATTGGAGAAGATCAATGTTCTTGGGGCATCTCTCTCTCTCTCTCTCTTAGCTTGAAGATTTTTAGAACTTTTCTAATTGGGTAATCTTTCTTTGATTTATTGCATTTTTCTTGTTATTTTCTATGAATGTTCGGAGCTATCGATTCTCTTGTGTATGAGTTTTATTTTAATCGTTAGAAGTTATATTTGATTTGTTAATGAAGGTTAATTATTCTTCATTGTCGTTTTCTTGTTTTCATTCGTGCTTTTTACCTTTAATCCTGCTCGTGCTTGTTTTGAGTTTGTGATATTGTATTTCTAGATGATTGTTGATTAGAATTCATGGGACTAGTACCTAAATGATTTTAGAATCATCAATTGGTATTGTTGGATGTTTAATTTACGAGTTGGGACTGACAACTACAACTTGTAGATTAAGTGTTCGATCAAATGCTAATTGATCGTAGAGATCATTCTAGAGGCCTAAACCCTCGTTTCATTAATCTTTTCAAAAATTTCGACTTCATTTAATCACCGTCTTAGATATTACAATTTTAAAACCAAAATTTGACCGCGTGTGTAGAAATAGTTTTTCGTTGTTTTTTTTATTCGTGAATCAAATACAAAAATTTACTTCAGATTTGTCTTACACGAGAAATTCGACTCGAGTCAAGATTTTCACTTACAATTACTCCGTTCTCTTGTGGACGAACTTTTCTAAAACAAAAGGTAAGTGCAAAAAGTTTGATTCAATTAGTATAAACACGAACACGGCACAATAAGCTTATCAGGCCAAAGATTTAAATTCGAACACGATACGCTAAGAACACAAAAAGTACGACACGGTACGATATACACAATAAGGAAAAATGTTGAATTTATTTAATTCGACTCGTTAAGCACATTAGGCCCGTTAAATAATAAAATACATGATTTTCTTAATAAATATAATACATATTTATAAAATTACCAATATAAATTGTCAAATACATTTTAAAACCATAACATGATAAATCCAAAAATGATATTTAACGATCATAAATACTAATAATGAGTAAATGAATTTAAAAAGGGGAAATCAAAAAATAAGAAAAAATTTTTTTGCCTCCCAATCTATCGCGTATTTTTCCTTTTATCTCCCAATATATATATATATATACTAGTTTAATACTCGTGTATTACACGGGATTTATAAAAAAAACCTAAATATAAAAATATTTATGAAGTTAAAAACTTTTAAATTTAAAATAAAATATTAAATGTGTTCTGAACCCGTGTCCGGTTCAGCTTATTAATTACTATAATTATTAATTAATATTATATTTTTATATTTAGGTTTAATTCGTTAATAATTATATTTACATACTTATAAAAATTCAAACGACACAACATTTTCATCCTGTCTGTGATCTATATTAATTAATTATTTTTAACTTATTTATATTTTTAAGTTTAGATTAATTTTGTTAATAATTATAGTTACATACTTTGAAAAATTCAAAAGGTGCCATACTGTCAAGCCTTAACACAATGTGTCATTGGATAATAAATATTAATTAATTTTTACTATATAGTTTTGTTTTCTTAAATATGGATTGAATTCATTACTAATATTTAGTTACATATTCCAATTATTGCAAATATATCATAATTTACCTATACAAAATATTTAAAATCTCAAAAATAAATTATTTCAACTTTAATTATAAATACAATTTATTTAATTATTTTAATAAATAATTTTTTTTTGTAATTAAAATTATTTCATATGTAATTTGTCTTTTAATTAAAATAATTAATTTAAATTTTTTCAACTAATTATATATGACTTATTTGTATTTTTATATAGGAGTATAAAAGAAAATTATTGAATTAGACAAAATATAATAAAAGAAGACTAATTAAGTTAGGCTAAATATAATAATAAAAAAATGTTAAATTAGGCAAGATACAATAAAAGGAAAATATTAAATTAGGTATATATTAGGCTCGAATGACATATAAGCAACCGGCGCAACCAATTTTTTTATTATCCAAGCGAAGCATACGAAGTAAACACATAGATTAGGAGGATTTTGCATTAATATATACTTGTTTAACACCCGTGTATCACACGTGACTTATCAAAAGATAAATATAAATAATATTTGTGATAATTATAGAATTTTAATTCTAAAATAAAAAATTAAACTAATATATTCTCAACTCGTGCCTTGTAAATGTCTATATTTATTAATTATTATAAATATTAAATAATTTTGTATTTGATGTTCAAATTAAGTTCATTAATAATATTAGTTACATACGTACAAAAATTCAAAAGGCGTCACATTCTAAACTCGTGTCTAATATTTATTTTATTAATTATTATTATTAAATCTTTTTATATATTAATGTTTAGAATAAATTCGTTAATAATTATTAGTTACATACTTTGAGATATTCAAAAGACGTCATACTCTAAACCGTGTCGCATTGTACTGGTGTCTAATAAATATTTATTAATTATTAGTATATAATCTAATCTTTTTATGTTTTGATTGAATACATTACTAATATTTAGTTACATACTTATATTATTGTAAATAACTTATATTTTCCCTATATGGAATATTTAAAATTCCAAAAATAAAACGATTTTAAATTTTATTATCAATAAAACTTATTTAATTAGTTTCATAATAATTTTTTTTTGTCTTTAAAAATACTTCATATGTAGTTTGTTCATAATATAACTAATTTAGATCTTATCTACTAATTATATATGACTTATTTATATTTTTATTTTAAAAGAATCAAAGGAAAGTATTGAATAAGGAAAAAAATAATAAAAGAATTAAATTAAGTAAGATACAATAAAAAGAAAAGTATTAAATTAAGTAAATATTAGAGTCGGATGACACATAATCAAACGAATCACCAGAACTTTTATTAGCCAAACAAAGCATACGAAGCTGACACATAGGTTAGGAGGATTTTGCATTAATATATAGGGGTGATATATATTTGTCAAAATTCTATATCAGGAGACATTTAAAATATGTATGTATGTATGTGTGTGTGTGTGTATATATATATATATAGGATTAGGCTCAAATGAGAACCATGTTCCTATATGTGAACCTAGGGTCAATTATGGGCCTTAGATCTAATTAAATGGATGGATCAGATTTTTTGTATATTTCCTTATTTATTTAAAAGCATTAGGATTGTATAATAAAAACACTACTAGTATATAATAAAAGCACTATTGCGCAGGTTCGCATATAATGACATGGTTATATATATATACACACACACATATTTTAAATGTCTCCTGATATATAGAATTTTGACAAATTGCCTCTTACTACCAGTTTTCCAACATAAAAGAGGCCGAAAAAGCTATTTACATAATGGAAATTTTTGTTTTAGAATTTTGGAGAGGTTCATGACGTCGGTTTGAGATGTAATTTTGATAGTGACTCATAAATATGAGAGGAATGCAACAGAACCAACAAAAGTTAGAACGGAGCAACGGAATTATGTGAATAAATGTACAACTTGTAACTACGGTTAGGGTTTTGGAGGGACTATCGGCATCGGATAGGGTTGAAATTTTGTGTGGTGACTCTAAAATATGAGTGTTATCCAATGGAACTAACGACATCCGGAACACAACAGCGGAGTAATCTTTCAGTTGTCTTGAAAGAATCACAAACCCAAAAGATTTCTCTGGTGAACCTACTTTCGGTGCTCCATTTTGGCCTCCGTTGGTTCTGTTGGATTTCTCTGTCTTTAGAGCCTCAACGCAAAATTTCAGCCCCATCCGACGTCGATAACCCCTCTTAAACACTAACCATAGTTATAAAATTGTACTTTGGCTCACCAACTTTCTGTACTCCATTCCAAATTTCATTGGATTGCTCTCAATTTTGAGTCACCACACAAAATTTCAGCTCAAACCGACGTCAATAACCCCTCCAAAATCCCAAAATAGATTTTCCCATCGCGTAAACCGACCATTTTTATGTCGAAAAATTGAAAGTATGAGGCAATTTGTCAAATTTCTATATATCAGGAGGTATTTTTATAAATTTTTATATTCTAAAACGCAAATGAAAAAAATGCAATAGATTGGGAGGTAAAAAAACTTATCAAGCCAGCCTATTATCAACTTGTTTCTTAACGTGCCTCATCGTGCCAGCCCGATAAGTCCAAACCTTATAATTTTATGTCGTGTTCATGTCGTTTAATCATACCATGCCTCAAATTGCAGCCCCTAATCACAAATTTAATTATTGACTGTGTCTTGGTTCATTGTACGGATTTATTATTATTTTTTATTTATTCTAAATGTACTAACAATCCAATTTATTGGGATTATGCTTATTGACTTGATTGTGTATTTAAGGCTAAGAGATATTTATTGATACTAATTGAAGTATCAATTGATAAGATCTCCAATAGAGAATGAAAGTTGGGAAGGGAGATCTTGGTGATTAATGTAGCAATCAATGAAGCAAACTATGGAACAAGTTCAAGTTACCATTCAAGTTAAGGAAAGATATTTGAAAATTATTTCCTTACAAATGCATCAGCTCTCCCGGTATTTAAATAGTATTCATTCATGTGTTATTTAAACACTTTGGATTAGAGAGAAAATAACACGAGGTTCATAATAGTTGTATAGTTGCTTGAGTTTTTTAGCAAAGCAAATTGAGTTTTTGTAAAATGTCAAAGTCAATTTACGAATTAATGAGAAGTTGATGATAGCAAATTGAAGGAATATCAAAGCATTGTTCGAGTGAACTTTCACTGTTTAACCAACGGAAGGTTCTTGGAAATATTAATTAAGCAAGGCCTACAAATGGACTAACATAAGAATGACTTCATTATGTGTACTTGTATAATGTTTGTGTGTTAATTAATAAAGTTCAGGAGGAAATTGGGAGTGTTTAATTATTGTGTTTAATTTTATTAATGTTTAGATTTGTAATTAGAACTTTATGTGCATATTAGCACATATTTTAAAATTACAATTGGCATTAGAACAGGTTATTATACTTCCAAGTTGATCCTGGGAGAACAATTAGAATAAATCAACGAGAAACGGTTTTTATTTCTCGACTACCATTCTTGGATAGTTTGAAGTACTCTTACTAGAAAATGATGATGAGAGTATTCCTTAACTCTCAAGATGTGGAATGCTTGAATACCATTGAGATAGGATGTACGTGACCACAAGTAAAACCTGAGAAGGGCGATCTCATTGAGAAACTAGAAGCCTCGTGGGATACGGATAGAAGGGCAAATGATACAAACTAAAAAGCGCTCTATTCCATCTTCAAGGCGATTAATAACAATCAACATAAGATGATATCAACATGCATTGTGGAAAGAGATGTGTGGAGCATACTTCAGGAACAATTTAAAGTATCTGACTTAGTATTGCAAGCTTAATTTGATGACCTACGGATGAGTGACGATGTCAATCTTGAAGCATATTGTGCTCGATTTTGTGATATAATCACTCAGTGCTTTACTCTTAGTGAATCCATTTTGGAGATCAGATAAGTCCATAAGATCCTGATATCCCTTCCTGAGAGGTTCAAAATAAAAGTTATTATCCTTGAGCTCTCAAATGATACAACTAAGATGAAAGTCAATGAACTCATGGGGGAGATCAGAACTTATGAGTTGAACAAAGGCTACAACTCAATCAAAGAAATAATTAAAGGTGTTGCTTTCAAGGCCGAGTCAAACCAACAAGTGATGGAGAACCAAGAAGAAGAAGAAATATATGTTATGGATCTTTCAGAATCTTTTGCTCTACTCTCCAAAAGTTTCTCACAAATGATGAAGAAGGGTAAACCAATGTAGAAATTCACCTCTAAATAGGTTGCTCCAAATTAAAAAGAATTCCACCTCATCGTTTCTAAATCCCATGGGAAATCAAGCTGAGAAAGATTGGTGTAGAGAATGCAAAGGCTTCAGGCACTTCAAGTACGAATGCCCAACATTTGAAAGATATAAAAATCCTTCAAGGAAACTTGAAGCAAAGATAACGATCAAGAGGTTGAATCAAGAAAAAATTAAAATAACCTCGCTCTATCTAGCATTATTAATGATTACACGTTCCTCACATCACAAATTCACTCGACTACTTTGAAATCTTCTACTAAAAGTGGTGAATTGTCCTTACAAGCCTATTTTGCTGTGTACGAGAGTGCTGAAGATGTTCAACTAATGAATAGATGCACTCCTTGTACGAACAAATGTTGGTCAAATGTTATGAGGCAAATTCTCTCATAAATAGGTAAAAGGTTAGAATCAAGGAGTTCACGAGCAACAAATAAGAAGATGTTGACCAAGATATGAGGAATAAATGCCGAGTCGAATGGGAAGCTGAATGAGTATCATTCATTCATAAAAGAACAAGAGACTTTTTATGTCCATTGTTCAAACAAGTACGTTTGACTTCAAAGAAAAAATCTCTCAACAAGTATGTATTGACAACATCCAAGTCATGGAATCCTTGAAGAAAGACAGAAAACACTACAAGAGAGGGACTTATATATACGTGGATTATGATATGATCTTGTGCGCACCATGGAGGACAAGATGATGATTTCATACAAACTGAATGAGTCAAATCAATTCATGAAGAGACTGAATGTGTGAAAGGAAAAACATAACGAGTTGATCGAGATGGGTAAAAGAACCACAAATCATGTAGGATGAGCTTTGATGCAAAGAAATGTGATGTAGAGTACAGTACAATGTCTGTTAAAGTCAATCATGTGGTTCCACCAAGGAAGGATAGTGTACCTACTCCAAAGACGGTTCATGTCCCCATAAACATGCAAATTAGATCTGAAAACATGGGATTCACACCTAAATGCCACTACCGTGGGATTGTAGTACACATTCGACCAAGATGTTACATGATATGTCATGATCTATCTAGGGTGCAATTAGTTGTAGGAAACACATAGGAATTCCCTCAAAAACTCCAAAACCATGAATGGATAAGAAGAGCAAAGTTCAGTTTGGGTAAAGAGAAGTGATGTTGTGAGCTACTTGACTTTTTGTGCTTTTAAAGCTATCCATTTCAAACAATGGTACTTTAATAGTAGATACTCTCGTCGCATAATTGGAGTGAAGTCATTCTTATGTAACATTGTTACGATGCACGACACTTATATTACTTTTAGGGACAGAATAAGAAATAAGGTGATTGGAAAAGGAACTTTATATGTGAAAGAACTACCAAACTTTCATTATATTCTTCTTGTTGACAACTTACAGGCAAATTTGATCAGCATTAGTCAACTATGCAACCAAGGCATAAAGGTGGAGTTCGACAAAAGAGCTTGTCGAGTCTATAATAAATCTAGCAAGTTTGTCCTTACAGGACATAAGTCAACAAATAATTGTTATCTGTTCGAACAAGAAGATGTGTGACATCTTTCTTGCATTAATTAAACTGAAGCATGACATCAAAAGTTTGGGCACATAAACTATGTTCATCTCTATTGAGAAAATCTATAATTAAAGAAGAATCAAGGTCATTGTAGTCCATGTCAACTAGGCAAACAAAAAAGAGAAATATCCATTGGAATCAACACAAAGAAAATTATGGAACTACTGCACATGAGTCTCATGGGACCTATTCAGACAAAGAGTGTTGAAGGGAAAAGACTCATTTTTGTCATTGCTGATGTTTACTCTAAATTGAATTGGGTTGAATTCTTATGGGAAGAATATGAGCCTTTTGCAGCCTTTAAGAGACTGTGCTTCATACTTGAAAGTGAAAAAGGACGTTCCATTGTTTGAATCAGAAGTGAACATGGAAGAGAGTTTGAAGACACATACTTTCATGAATTTTGCATTACTTGAGTAATTGATCATGATTTATTTACTTCAATCACTCCTCGATAAAATAGGGTTATTAAAATAAATAATCAAACATTATAGGAAATGCAAGAGAGATGCTCACTTCCAAAAATTTCTCCCAACCTTGGTAAGTAGACTCTGTGAGTACTACATGTTGTCAAATTAACCATGTGTTTCTTAGGCCAGGAACAAGTGTCACTCCTTACGAGGTACGGAAGAGGAAGAAATGAAATGTAAGTCATTTTTACTTTTTTTTTGTACTTACTACAATCTTAATGATTATGACCAGCTTGGCAAATTTGGTACAAAAGGCGATGTGGGTTCTTTCTTAGATATTCAACTAGCTCACAATCCTATTAGGTGTACGACCTATGCATTAAGGTGGTAATAGAATCAATAAATGTTGTATTTTATAATTCTATTATTGATATAGGTGCAACTATGAAGAGGCACGATGACGAGGATGATCTCAACCTCCCTAAGGACACTAGTGTTCTCATGAAGACTCCAATTAAAGATGTACCAATTAAAAGTGAGGAGAAATAGAACAATCAAAGAGATCCCTCGCTAGGATCATGAAAGATCACCTAGTGGAACAAGTCATCAAATAAATAGATTAAAGCATGAAGTTTCAAAACTTACTCAAGAAAGACTACAAGAAAATGAATGATGCATCATTTCTTGTGTATCACACATCCATGATTGAGTCCAAAGACATCAATGGAGCACTAACCAATGAATTTTGGATCATGGCCATGTAGGAAGAATTGGAGTAAAATGATATCTGGGAGTTAGTTCCAAGAATTAAAAAGTGAAATGTGATTGTAACTAAATGGGTATTCAAGGAGAAAAAAATATAGGATAACGAACATATTACTCGAAACAAAGCTCAGTTGATCGCACAAGGATACAACCAAGTAGAGTGAGTAGACTTTAACGAAATATTTGTTCCAGTTGCTTGATTAAAATCTATCAGGATCTTGCTCCCTGTTACATGACAAAAGAAGTTTATATTAAACCAAATGGATGTCAAAATTGCGTTCCTCAATGGATTTCTGAAGGAAGGAGGCTTCGTTGATCCTCATATACCTGAGCACATTTATTGACTAAATAAGGCTTTTTATGGACTAAAATAAGCTCCTCGAGCGTGGTATGATCATCTCACACACTTTCTACTATCTAAGGATACAAAAGAGAAGAAGTGGATAAGACACTATTCGTATAACAATATAGAAAAGACATCATTATCACACAATTCTATCTCGGTGATATTGTCTTGGGTCCACATCTTTCTTAAAGATCAAATAATTTGTTTGTTTTTATGTTCAATGAATTTGAAATTAGTATGATTGATGAACTCACATACTTTCTTGGTTTACAGGTAAAACAATCAAATACATGTATATTTATTTCTCAAATGCCTCTGCTCCAACATCATTAATCATCTCTTCTATTCTATCATACATTTCTTCATCAACGTCTTCATTTAGGGC
This sequence comes from Phtheirospermum japonicum, assembly GCA_014905375.1. Classification (NCBI taxonomy): domain Eukaryota; kingdom Viridiplantae; phylum Streptophyta; class Magnoliopsida; order Lamiales; family Orobanchaceae; genus Phtheirospermum; species Phtheirospermum japonicum. The sequence continues at coordinate 60,420 of BMAC01001027.1, read as the reverse complement.
ATCTTCAGTCTAGGATACATCTGGGATGTCCAATTCACCGTGCCATATCCATCGTGTGTAGTTCTTGTTGAAACCATCATAAATTACATGTTCTCTAATTTTTCTAACACTTAATCGCTGATTATTCAAGCACTTCACACATGGACAATAGAACCTCTCATTATTGTTAGGAGCATGAGTCTTAGCAAACTCTAAAAACTCATTCACCCCAATCTCATATTCCTCTGTTGATCGTATACTATTTATCCAACTATGGTCCATACCTACATAAAGTGAATTAAAACTTTCAATACTTGTTTCTACCCGAGCATAAAATCGTATTAATTAAAAAAATCTGAAAAATTCAAACTAACAAATCTTAATTTAAAGTTTCAAAATTATGCATAAGCCAAGATTTGTTGTCGGTTTGTTCGTTGAGTTAATTTATTTATACTATTTGAGACTTAGTTTTTATTGAGCTCGAGAAAGATGGTTATGTGCATCTGGACGAAATTGCTGGCTTTCCCCCCTAATTTTCTTACTTAATATTCTTGTGCATCATATAAATTTTAGCGAAATTGTTGGCTTTCCCCCCCTAATACTCTTGTTATATTACCAAATTACCAAAAAAATAAAATCATGCTATCTTTTAAAATTACAATTATCATTAATCAGTAGGTGCATCTTGAAAAACAGAACCATATGGCAAGTGGATATTTTGCAGTTTTGAAAAATTAACCTAGTGAACAAACTAAAAGTGGGGTAATATTTTTATTTATCCCCTAGAGTAACCTGATAAGTTGATAAATGTGCAGAAATTGAAATTTCATGTTTACAAGCAAAAAACCATACCTCAAAAACAGCTACAATTTCGTCCTGAGGAGTTGGCAAAAGCACCAAGTAGAGGCACAAGAATTACGAAGCTGCAATAAATAAAAAGGTCACATAAAGGTAAAAAAAATAAATAAATAGATAAAAAATTAAAGAATAAACACTAGAAACTTTCTGAATTTAATTAAAAAAAAACTGAAAATTCAAACTAACAAATCTTTAATTCTAATATTTAAAATAAGTGAATCATGAACCCAATTCACATCTTTGCAGCTCACTCATCTACTATTATTAATGCTCTATTACCGATAGAGGTACAATTTACATGTAAATTTATTTGTTTTTACAAGCTGGTTGATTTTACAATCAAAGATAGATGCATCATAATATATTAATAATCCAAACAAATTAATAAACAAACAGATATAAATATCTTTGCACGTTTCCAATCCATTATATTTAAAGATTTTAATATTAATAATGTATTTTCTTACTTGATTAATTAATTAACAAGGTGTTTACATTATCATCACTACTAAATTAAAATAGTAAAAAAGTCCAGCCCCTGGGCCTCTTCCACAAGAAAATATAAGACCCTAATTCTAAAACCCACCACACCACCTCACTATTTTACCCTGATCGCCCGTCTCTATACCTGCCCAGATTTTCTTCTATCACTTTATACTCTCTCTCTCTCTCGTATTTTAGATTCCAAATAAACTGCATTCTCAATTCCCCATATCATTAAATAATATTATTTACAATTATATTCTCCTCATAACACCCACTGCCTCCATGGATTCTCAAGACTCCTCCGTCAATCACAATAAATATCACATGCACTTACAAGAAAGCAAAGTATCCCAACCTTATAAAGATTTAGTTATCACTTAACTACAAAATAAAAAAAAAAATAAAAAAAACAAAGAAAAAGAAAACCTTAAATATTTATAACACATTGAATTAAGAGATTTCTGTAATTAAAAGGTGACAAGTTTTTTCTTTTTAAATCTAAATAATATCCAAATATAGTTTTTATAATTTACTATCCTAAGTAATTGTATATTTTACAATCAAAGATAAATACATTATAATATATTAATAATCTAAACAAATTAATAAACAAAAAAATATAAATATCTTTGCATGATGCTAATCCATTATATTTAAAGACTTTAATATTAATAATGTATTTTCTTACTTGATTAATTAATTAACWAGGTGTTTACATTATCATCACTACTAAATTAATATAGTAAAAATGTCCAGCCCCTCTGCCCCTCAATAGAATGTTTTCAATGTATGGTTACTCTTTGCATCGGTCATATATAGCACTAATGGCAAATGCAGATGTATCCAGGGGCGGATCTACAGCTGTGCTTGGGGAGGCCACGGCCCCCGCAAAAAAATAAATCGAAACAGTAATCTTATTTAGGGTTTTTTTTTCCTGATTTAATATTTTTATATTATGTAGTCTTCCCATATGTATAAATAAGGCTTTGGGGGGAGTGGTGAATACAACAACTTACTTAGCAAAAGGTCTACTGTTCGAATCAAGGCGCTTCTTTCTTTTTCTTCTTATCTTCCATTCTTTTTTTTTTCCTCTCTATATTTTCTTTCTCACCTAACAACTTCCCTTTTCCATTCTTTTTTTCTCTCTCTATATTTTCTTCCTCACCTAACAACTTTCTTTTTCCATTCTTTTTTTTTTCCTATATATCTTCTTCCATTCTTTTCTTTTCTCTCTATATTTTCTTCCTCACTTAACAGCAACAACATGAACAAAAAAAACACATAATATTCTATTTTCTTTTCACATTTCTCATACTTCCTTCGTTTGTTAATAATTATTAATATTAATTCTGGTATTCCTATTTTTAATTATATTAATATTTATTATATAATATACCAAATTTATATATTGTCTTTTATTATACGGCCTCCTCAAATTGAAAATCCTGAATCCGCCCCTGGATGTATCGCATTTGGGGCATTAAAAAGAAGTCTAGCTAGGTGACCTGGCTCGAGTCTTACACGTACCACATATATTATTTGGATCCTAACTTGGCCTGAAGATTCAAGTTGGACCACATTTTTACTTGTTGTGTTCGTGTTCGATTTTTGGATGTGAGTTGGAGGTTATTTTGAATATGGATCAAAATTAGATAAAACTCAGATATTTACATTTTAAGACAAATTGTGGATCAAATCGTACTGATTTCGAGTTAGTTGTGTTTATGCTTCTATCAGAAACTTCAGGGTCAGTTCGTGTTAGGTCAGAGATCGACACACGTAATCCGGGTAGTGAACCATTAGGCTCAGATGAACATTACCACGTTCCAGGTTGGCCGCATGCTGGGGTTGGGGCATGAAAATATTGGTGCAGAAAAAATTTGCCCGGTTCGGCCCAAACTTTTCGGTTGGCCCAGTGGGCTCAGTTCGGGCTTCCCCTTCCCTGTGCGATGGTCTTATATACGACCACACTATCAACTGCAAAAATCGCATACCAAAAATTACATACTGGTACATTTTACTCTTGTGCAATTACCCCGAGCTTATTATTTTAAGGGTTATACTGGGGCTGGACTCAGGCATAGGCATGATATTATTACATTAGATGATTCAGCCTATAACAAACATAAGGTTTGAATGTGTAAAATTTCCCCAAAAAGTTCAATGTGATGGGCAGATATCAATTGTGCTCAAAAACAGTCAATTGTGATAGATATTTGGATTAAATCGTCATAAGTTTCATTCAAATGCTTAACTGGTGCAATGCAAGAGTTTTTTTTTGTTCTGTTTTTTTTTTTTTGATAATTACCACTCTAAGTTTTGTTTTTCTTTCAACAAGACAGTAATCTTGACTATGAAACGACTGCAAATCCTAAACCATAAAATGTGATGTCATATTCAACTCTAAATACGACTAGAAGACGTTATAGACCTCCCTTATAAGTGTTCAATACCTTCTGTGTCCAGCTTAGAGTTAGCTGCACAATTTTTTATTTTTTTTTCTATATTAACATTCAAGATTTTCCCCACTGCTTAACTCAATTATGGCGAAATGTTAGTAAGATGAAAATAGCATTTCCAAGCAAATCATAGGAAGATCAGATTTATATATCTAAATATAAACCATGTTTGTCTTATCTACTGTTTCTTATGATCATTAGAACTCGAAGGTATTTATTTCTTTTATTGGGTCTTATAAGACATGATAAGATATATATAAGGAGCGCCCTCACTTATTTTTGCCAGAGTCATTTCACATCTAATACAATAGGAAATAAATACTAAGTGATAATATAAGCTAGCTTTAATGCCATTCATAATCTAGCTTTAATGACATTCATTAGTACCCTCCTAAGTAGGAAGGATAAATTATCAGTAACAAAGCCAATATACTCATTATGATAATTATATCCTAGAATTCAAGAAGAACAATTTGACTTCATTAACCAAAGCTTATTAAATATATTTTCATTATAGATAAAATTAGGCTAACACAGAAACCTATTCCTCATGAAATCTATTAGAGCTGTTTGTTGATGCGTACTTAAAGTGAACACTAAGCACTAGCACAACCAAACTATATTAATTTCGCAGCCCTACAATCATTTATCTGTTCCCATCGAGAAAAGTAATTTTTTATTGAGTTGAGCAAGGTTTAAATATGCTTTATATATTTCTACACTCAATTATACAAGTAGATTGACTCAATTATACAAGTAACAAAAAAAATGAATAAYACATAAACCCTAGAAGAAGAAGAAAATCTGAGTGAGACCACCTTCCAAATCAGCAATGGGTTCGATCTACTTGAGAAAACGTGGACGATGGACTCAATTACACACAGTCTTCCTCAGGTTCGAGCTGGGAGCGGCGAAAAACTAAAAATTTTAGGATTATACTAATAGTCATTATTTTAAGCACCACCAAATTTACATACATTTTCTTCTGATTGAAATGATAAATTTCGCAACTCAACAGAAAAAGTCTAGGAAAATATTTGGTAAATTATGCTTGAAGAAATGTAACTATCTGTTATATCTATGCTTTCAATATTCAGGATGCAAAGTCTTTTCAAATGTTCTTGCTCCAGAACACATTAATCCATCTACACTCAAAGTAAAAGATCCTCTAGAAAGAGCTAAACTGGTTCTTGAGCATTATGATAGGATGGGTTACAAGAGATACTTAATACCTAAAGATATAACCGATGAATTATTTAAATTGCATGATCTTTATTATGAAAACAATGTGGATTTCTGTTTGGGAAGTGTTTACAAGCTTTTCACTTAAAAAGAGTTTAAAAAGGATTGCCACTAAAAGTTGAAATAAAAGTTATAATTATAATAATAATAAAAATAATAATTACTTCCTAATTCTGATTTTGCATAATTGAATCATGATTTTAAAACTAAGAGAGGCCTGCTACAATTCTCTGATTTTAAACACTTTTCAAACGTATTCACCAAATAAGACTCATACTCTCAACGAATTAAACTTTTATCTTTTATTTCCAGACACTACCAACTTTTTCTCAACAGCTAAACTCTTAATTGCATTTTTCATACAACACATGATCATCAAAGGATATAGCTTTTTAGGTAATCTTGGATGGAATTTGGTTACCAATAAGTGTCCCACCACTCATCAAAGCCATATAAACATTGTCTGATTCACTATAAGAGTTAAGGAATCAATCGTCAGGATTAGATATAGACCAAATTCAATCATATCTATTCGTTTATTCCTAGGCAGTTGGACTCCAGTTCTAAGAAAATACAGCTAGACTAGGGATGTACAGGCAGCTTCGTAAAAATTATCAAAAAAAAAAAAAAAAACAGGTCCTAAAAATATTATTGGAAGTGGTGATCCTAAAAATTGTCAAAAAAAAAAAATAATAAACCAAACACTCGGAAACTAAGAATCTGACAGAGACCGAAGAAAACAAAAAAATTGGGTTCGAAATAAACCCTAGAAGGAGAAGAAGAAGAAGAAGATGCACTCAATTACACAAGTAGATCGACTCAATTATACAAGTATATGAACAAAACATAAACCCTAGAAGAAGAAGAAAACCTGAGTGAGACCACCTTCCAAATCAGCAATGGGTTCGATTTACTTGAGAAAACACCGACGATGGACTCAATTACACACCGTCTTCCTCAGGTTTCAGCTGGGAGCGACGGAAAATCTCTGGAGAGGGAGAAGACTGAAAAAAAGGGATGAAATGTGTTTGGAAACTTTATGTATTTTTTGTTTAAAAAATGGGATGAAATGATTAGTTTAGTAAATTGGTATCGAGAACGGTATATTATTTATCATTCTGTTTCGGAAGACTTTAGAGAACGGTATTTTAATTACCGTTCTGTATTGGTGGACTCTCCAGAATGGTATTTTTTACCGTTCTATATCGCGATTACATCCAGAAGGGTTTTAAAGATACCGTTCTGAAAAGTAAAAATATGGGCGGAAAAAATCTTCCTTTACGCAGTATTAAATTGGACAAGACTTTTGAGAACTGTATTATACAAACCGTTCTTGATTGACGTATATTCTAGAAGGGTATTTAAAATACCGTTCTGGAAAGTTATACTTTCCAGAAGGGTTTTACAGTACCGTTCTGGAATGTTCACTTTCTAGAACGTTATTTAAATACCGTTCTGGATTGACTCATAATCCAGAATGGTTTTTCAATAACCGTTCTGGAATATATACTTTCCAGAACGGTATTTGAAAAACGTTCTGGAAAGTGAACATTCCAGAACGGTATTTTCAAATACCGTTCTAGAAAGTCTAATCCAGAACAGTATTTTAAATACCCTTTTAGATGCACCAGGATGTTCTGTTCTAGAATCCTATTTTTGTACTAGTGATAAATTTGCTAAGAATCTTGTTAAGAAAACTGTCCTTGAAGGATCAACTAGCTATGACACTCCCATGAGTACAAGTGTTTAGCTCTGTTGAGATAGTATTGGTCTATCAGTGGATCCAGTTTTTATCTTAGCATGATTGATAGTTTATTATACTTAACTACAAGTACACCTGATCTATATTTTAGTGTTGAAATGTGTGCCAGGTTTCAAGAGAATCCCATAGAATTTCATCTAAAATTTATCAAAGAATTATTCGTTATGTTGATGGAAGAACAAATTTTGAAAATTGGTACAATAGTGAAAATAACTCCAATTTTATAAGTTTTTGCGATGCTGACTAGGCTAGAGACATTGATGATCGAAAAAACACATCTAAAAGGTACATTTATATAGGTAATAACTTGGTTTCATGGATAAGTAAGAAATAGAATAGTGTGTCTCTATATACTGCTGAAGCTGAATACATTGCATCAGGTAGTTGTTGTTCTCAATTTCATTGGATGAAATAAATGATGGTTGACTACAATATTGATGTTCGAGCTACCTTGTTATTATGTGATAATATGAGCACCATAAATATTTCTAGATATCTTGTCTAACACTCCAAAACCAAACATATTAATATACGATACCACTTTATTGAGGATCTGGTTGAGGAAGTATTTGTTATTATTAAACATGTTCACATTGAACACCAAATTGTCAATATTTTCACCAAGACTCTTGATGTCAAATGATTTGTTTCCTTCATAAAATCATTTGGGATTTACATCATGTGAAACTATCAAATTGTATAATCTTCACATTAGGCATGTTTATTTTTCCTTTTTGTTTCTTCTTCTTGCATTTGGTTGTTCGACTTATTGAACTATGTTTCTGGTTACTCTTAGTTTTCCAACAGTATAACACAAAACTCTCATACATTATCAACAAAGATTTATCATTTCAAAATAATGGTAAAGTTATTGTTTCTACGAGAGCTACCTGTAAATAGAAAATGTGAAATGCGTGACAACTATTGATATGTTTTATTCAAATAATTTGCTCTTGGTTGTGATAAGGATGCTAATTGCATCAATTTCTATTTTTTTTTCTCAAATCTGAACTTCATCCTGTCATAAGGTAGTCGTCCACCTGAACGGTGGTTATACACCTAATGAATTTATTTGTAAAGATTTGAATGTTGATCAACACATCACCTTGTAACATGTTTTTCTTTCGATATAGTTACAGTTTCACACCTAATGAAACTATGTGTGAAAATCTCTTCAATTTCACACCTAATGAAACTATGTGTGAAAATCTCTTCAACAATCAACGCACCATATTATGATAGGGTAGACTTTCATCTATTTAACGAATATGTACATAATGAAACGATGTGAAGATTAGTACCACTAATCAGAGGTAGCTTACCGAATTTATAGTGGACATACAAATAATGAGAGGTGGTATGCTTGTTCAAACTATCATAGTAAAATTAAATGAGATTATTGTCTTCCAACATTTTTTGGTCGGTACAAATGATATGTGATAAGCTTACAAATAAAGCTATAAGGTGTTTTTTTTTTAACTTCATTGAATTTTACTTAAAGCAAAATTGGAGTTTATCTATACTTGGTGGAATAGTATGGATTCTATGTCGTGTGGTGATCCCAGTCAAATAATTAAAAATTATTAGCATATATACTTAGGGAATCAGTCATGCATTTTTATTTTTATTATTTTTCTAATATTACATAAGAAATTCTCAAGGGAATTTAAAGTGATGTTTGGGAAGAAATAGCAATGATTTTTGGTATTTTTCTTTTTGAGTCTAGTTCATGAATAACTTAATCTTCCTCTAATTTTTTCCATAAGATGAATATGGACAATTTTTTCTCTCAGATAAAAGGGCGTGTTGGATGGTTTTCCTCTCTTATATTGTAGTGTGGTTATTTTTGGAGGTTATGGAGTTGGTTTTTAAATTCAAATTCTAAAAACTACCTTTTTGAAAGGTCACACATATACCCTAGTGCTATAAAGTTGTAATTCTGATTGTTCATTCATTCACACTTCCTTATGATTTTATTTTTGGGTTTGTTCGTTTGTAATCGTTAACCTCTCATTTCCTTTATTTCAAGTTTTCTTACTATGAAGAAGAAAAGAGCACCCAAATGCAAAACCTCTCCCATTAAGACATCTCAACCTAAGGGGAAGAAAACATCAAGGCTTGGTGCCACCAAGCCCATGCACCACCAGTAGAAATAGGAGCAACTCTGAGCACTCCAAAATCTTCAATCACTTTTGATGTTCGCATTTCTTTAACCTCGATTAAGAGAGCAATTTACCTCAATTTAGGATAACTCACTGCTACTCAATCCCGTAATCCACCACCATCTATTGCTCTTGCTGCATATGATGCGGGTTCTGGTTCTTCGACTGAATTCGATGACCCAACTCTTGATCTCAAGGTCTCATCATAGTCCCCAACGAGTCAAGTCATCATAGTGGATAAAAATGAGACATCTCCACCTCTGCACCAAAGCACTCACCACCTTCAAGACAAAAAGAGCAAATCTACTCCTTCTATTTCTTGCCGCTTCAAGCCATTCTGAAGTGGTGATGAGGATGACAATGAGATGGACCTTTGATTTTGGTCTTTCTACATCTCCTCAGTTTCAATCTCAAAAAGTGGTTGATCTGTTTGAGATACTTAAACCTATGAATTTGTGGGGTGAGAAAAGTCTGGATGTTGATAGTTTTCGCAAATAAAAAAACTTATTTGATTTGATTGAACAAAAATGTCGTGTTCATGTTGTGACATATATTTCCCCTTATTACTAAAATACTGTAATTAAATTCTATGCGAACATCTCCTCTATGTTTAAAGATGTTGAGCCTGGGTGATATGGCGAGGTGTTTTGGTGTAATCAAATCTGTGATTTTACTTAGAAACAAGTTTATTGGGTTAACTGATGTTGAGGGGTACTCACTGGATATAAATTTAGATAATGTGGCTTCTGCTCTAACTAGTGTAAATGTGGTTATTTTCCCCCCACTCCCCCACCCCCAAGTCTCAAACTACGCCATCCATGCTTTCTTAGGATCCCAATACTTTGCATAAAATCGAGATGACTAATTGGCCATCCACGTCCAATAAGTTGTATATCTCAATTCAATAAGTAGTGTTCTTATACCGCCTGCTCTTGGACAATCCAACTGACTATAATTATTACATTTCCCACCCAGTCTCACATTCTGCAGAGAATCATGATTTGACTCAATTGCTTTCTTATCCATCCCCGATATGGAAAATTCTTCAGAGTTAAAGTGTTAAGCCTAAACCCATACTAAATAAGGCTATGAATCCTAAAACTCTTGTTCACCATTTAACTGTTATCACTGTTCAGATTTCAAATCAGGCTTCACTCCATTTGTTCCACGAGTAGAAGAGTCTTTTGCCTGATGCTGCGATTTTAGATAACTTATTGGCTTTTTTATTTTAGGAAGATAAAAAGGTTGTTGCTCACATTGCTATTTTTTATGCTAAACACACCTACTATCACAATGCTGTGATCCAGCTTAAAGTTGTTGCTTGATTCTCTCAATTTTACCCCCACAAGTGTACGAGGTTCAATTGTATTAGTGGTTGAGTACAAGTTTTAAATTTATAAATATCGTGCCCACAGGGACTATGTCTTGAGTACTTTAATTATTACAGTTCGACTTTAGTTAGATGTTTAAAAATAAATTTTGAGAATTAATAATATAAAAATAAATAAAGCATAAAATAAATAATCGGAACATAATGGGAGAATCATTGATTCCTAAATATTTTTTTGATTGACCACTCTTTATTATTTTATGATAAATACAATTTTATTTAAAATCTATCCTATAGAAATTCATGAAGCTAACCCGTACTCCTTAGTTAGAGATGTTAAGGTGCGTAGAATCAATTAACCATGTGTCTGTTCACCATTAGGTAACTTAATCTTAGTTAGACCAACACACGTAATTCACCTATCTTATCTCTAAAAGGAACGAGTTGAGCTATCCATGCGGGCCATTTATAAGTTATTTCTCTATAGAAGAAAGAGTCTCTTTCTCTTTCTAAGTAGTCTAACAAAGTTGTCACATGAGTCAAACTCAATAAGCTTGGGCAAAATATCTGGGATTTAGTGAACTAAGTAGGCCTCGTAATCCACAACTCCGTATGGATGAATGGAGGACCGATCGACCACAACCCTTGCCCTGAGAACTCTTATGATGAGGGAAGATTGCTTGGATTTTCATTGACCTTCTAACCAGAAATCTCAAAAGAGGCTTGTGTCTTATTAGCAAGTTAGTCCGCCAGTATCTATCATCTTGTTCTAAGTCTTACATCTCTTGGACAAAACATAGTCTTTTACCGCATATCGTATTCACGACCCCGTTTGACTACCCTTTTCCTATGGTACTATAATTCTTATTCCTATCCCTTCATTCCCTCCATTTTTTCCAAAAACTAGAATTATCATTTGATGAAGTCTCATCTAGTGAATAAATAGATACCCTTGCAACCATTCTTGGTGTAAGGGAAGGGAAATTAAAACCGATTTAACTGAGGTAATTTGTATTTGATCATAATCTTGAGTAATTATTTGAAGTGTGTAGCTTCGATAGACCTTTCGGACTTCATATTCATCATTTCTTCATGTTCCACTTTCAACCACAACCAAACTTGCATGAGATTCAACAACGAAAGATTATCAAACTATCATTTTGAAATGGGACTCGAACCCATGATACAATCTTCTTTGCTGTGCGTCAGCACCTCCGAAAAAAATGGAGGATGTGTTTACAAGTTGACCATAACAACCCGATCTGAGAACAAAAGCCATCATAACTATTAAAACAAAGGAATGATTTTATAGGATCTGTACTTCCTTGGGGTCAGATGAATCTTTGGGGAGCCTTCTTGGTCTGTTTCCAGTTGGCACTCATTTTTGCTTGACCAAGAAGTCTTATGTCCTCTAAGTCGCACTAGAAGGTGCAGTTGGAACACCTCCTTATTAGAGAGATTATAATATCCCCCATTAGATATTGTCTCAGATCACGTTAGTACAGATTCAATAATTTTCAAATAAGTGTAAAGTAGAGATCTATTACCCACACAAAATCATTAGCAAGATACAAATAAAATAGGTAGTAAGTAATTGACCAATGAAATGCTTTAATATCATAAGAGTTTGGCCATTACTCTACTCTCATGTCCAGAATCAAAGCAATTAGTCGGACATGGTTAAACAAAACATGTTTGTAAAACCCATGAGCAAACTTATTATGATAATGAATCCTGAAGAACTCCATCTTGTGATCTCGTATATGGAAGGGTGTCAACCCTCTATCATTGGGCTCTTAAATCTCCTCCAATATGATAGATATGATGTATTTTACTATCTCCAAGATCTTCTTCACATTTTGGAGGTGTGTATAATACAGGGGTACAAAAACCTTTAAAAACATAGCTCTAATAAGTTTATTTTAGTGACGCACTTGAATTGCAAGTCGGGTGTTAAGTCAGGTGTCGCTCAATTTCTCCGAAGCTTCATTGAACCCAAGTTGTAAGTCGGGTGGTAAGATTAAGGCAAAAATAACTTTCAAAGGCAAATGGAATGGGATCGCTAAATCAAAGGAGGATGTGGAAGATGAGGAGACTGAGTAAGGGTTGAAGAAGATGAAAGAGATGAGTAGAACAAACAAGATGACGTGGTTGATGAGGAGTAGTTATATTTAGGAAGAGTGTTACTCTTTATCAACTATTGAAGGACCCTATCATTGGGGGGGGGGGGGGGGGGGGGGGAAATTGGGCTTTCACTAAAAATATTCTAGATATTTTTTTATGTTAGTTTGGTTTTGTTTTTATATGGCCTTTGTGAATATCTTGTCTACGGGTACTGATTGAACAATCACTAACCTGGGCTCGCATATTTATGATCAAAATCTAACAGGAAGAGTGTAAATATATGAATATTGGCATGATTAATCACGAGCAAAGGTGTTGATTGTATCAGAATGTATTGTACTAATAACTTACTTTCCTTACTTAGTCTGAATGATTATGCTTCTTGATTTAATTGTGTATTTCAAGTTGAAGAATATTTATTGATATTAATTGAAGTATCGAGCTGGCAAGATCTCCAACAGAGAACAGAAGCTAGAAAGGATGATCTTGGTGACTAAGGAAACAAACAATCAAGCAAATTAAAGAGTAAGCTTAAGTTAACCATTCATGTTTAGGAAAGAGATAAACTCAAATTTTATGTACATGTTGGGACTTATTAAATTAGGTTTCAACTAATCTTTGTACAATTTTAATGTCTTTTTACTATAATTCCTATTATTTGCACGTTATACGTTCTTGGTATTTTTATGTTGTGTTTAGAGGATTTCGAAACTAACTTGGACAAATTGGGCTTGAAGATGAGCAAATGGACTAAAGGATAAAGAATAATACTGCAAATAATGAAGAGAAAAGTTTGTTGTGCAAATATTGGAGCAGGCTCAGGAGGTCAATGAGTTAATGAAGCTTAGGAACCCAATCGTGATCCCATTCGCTGTCGTGACTCTAGTTGTTACTAGGTGTCATATTCAGAGCAATGGTTTGCGACCCCATTCACGGTTGCGACTCGTGTCGCGAATAGCCCAGAAACATTAAAAACCATTACAAATTCGGTTTAAATGCTGCAATTTTATTTTGGTGACTGTAAAAGGATGGGTCAAAAAGCTAATTAGATACATCTTCCATCTTGGGAACCATCATTCACCACCAAAAACACTCCAAAAGTGTGAGATAGAGAGATTGAGTGGGAGTTTGGAGGAGAAACACGAAGAAGGAAAAGATCAAAGGATCCAATCTATTATATCATACAGTTTTATCATTGTCTTCAGTTCTTATTACGAATATTATGTGTTCAATGAAATGCCTAGATGAATGTTTAATCACATCTAGCTAATTTCATTATATTCCAGGGTTGGATACAATGAATAATTGATGTTTTAATCTTTCTTTCAATATGTTTTGATACTTCTTTCAACCCAAGTATGGTCCTTTCAATATTCTTGATTCTTGAATTATGTATATGAATAATTGCTTGGCAAACTCTTATTCTTATTAGTGATAAAAAAATATAAATATGGAGACAAGGTTTTTTAATGTAACGTTGAGTTCAAAATATTTAAATCAACAAGATCAAGAGATTTGAAATTACTGGTCATCCTTTTGCTATTTCTTTTTTGTGTGTGTGTATGATCTTTTTGATATTTTTGTGTTTGTAATTTAACTTTACACGACCAATTGACAACCGTTTGTGCTTATACAGTTGTAGATTTATTGGTAATATTTAATATCTACTAGCTTTGATGGATCATAATTCGAGAGATGAGGTTTATCAATTAGGCTTTCAAACATGAAATACTCTAATCAACAAAACCTGGAGGTTCCAGATTAGTAGTGAATTTGTATAAATCTTTAAAAATTTTTATATTTCTAAATGTGATCTTGAGAATGTTTCTCACATTTAGAATCCATGGTTTAGTCACTTCGGGAGAAGGATTAAACTAAAATGGTGATTGACTTATAATAAATTAAATTACAACAATACTTGACGTATTGATTGAAAAGGATAAACATTGAGAGTTCATTGTAATCTCAAACCCAGTAACATCTCTCTTATATTTGAAAATCATTATGGTTACATTTGATATTGTACTTGGTGAATTAGTATAACTAGTTTTGATTATTATGTTCGTCGTTCGTAATGACACAAAACACAATAAATCTTTTCTATTTCATTTAGATAAAATTAGTTTATTGATAATATATATGTCAATTTCTTAGATTTGGTCCTTGTGGAAATCGACCTTACTCATTTTGTACTACATCTACATCGTATACTTGTGACTAGATAGAGTATAATAAATGAACTATATTTTATTACTTTCCATACTAAATAATGTGCTATCAAGTTTTTGGAGCCGTTGTCGGGGACCAATTGATTAGAAATTGAGGACAATAAATTAGTATTAATTTCAACATTGGTTGCCCCCTTTTCTCAATTGGAGCTTAGATTTATTGGGTTTATGATTATGAAACAATCTCATAAAGGAAGGAAGTATCTAGCTAAAGATGTTAAAGTAAGCACTGGTTAGAAGCCAACCCCAAAACAACGAAAATGGCTTGGATGTGCGCATCAAACCAACGAGGAGGCAATCCCTCCAAGAACCAATTAGGAGGAAACTCCTCCAAAAAAAAGGTCGATGCCGAGTCACTCCCCATCCAACTTGTAGTAGATTGGGTGAATCACGGTAAAGTAAACTATTTTTCTTTTCCAAACGTATTAGTGCATATTAGCAAATAATTTTGGGGGAGAGGGTTGGAACTATAGTGTACTTTGATTATATATTTTACATTGCATATAGGACTGCATTAGTCATCATTTTATTTTATTTTTAATTTTTGTTAGTTTTCATTTTATTTGCACGTTTAATTACTTGATTGGAAATAAAATTAGATTTGTGGATAGTTGGGTTTGGAGAACTATTGATTCATTTGATGAAATATGCATTTTGAGCCTCTTTTGTGAAATAATTGATTAAATGTTAGGAATAAGTTGATTTTAATTAGTATGGTCTTTTGTGAGAAACCTTGTGTGATTACCTATTGTGTATGTATCTCTTTAGAACTTGTGATGGTTTTCTATCTCAGTGTACGAAAGACTTGAAAGTGATATAGGTAAAAAACACTTTTGAAAATCCGTATTTGGCCATATTCATATATAAAAGCTACTAATTAAAGTCTTCTCTGGTCAGCCCCATTGAGCTTTATGTATCCAATCTTTGTTAGCCACGAGCTTATAATATGCTCTCGAGAAGCCTTATGATTTTTTTATGAGTTGATACATCTTTTGTGGTTAAATATATTGCATTAATTATTGATTGTACGGATTTATATTTTATTTTTGTAATTTTAGTCAGCGTCAAGTTATTACAAATGTTGACGATAGGAATTTCTTTTTAGCCTATTCTTAAAGTCTACTTTTTATCTTTTAGTTAAAAAATAAGAAGTATTTTCAAAAGTTTTAATTAAATACAATAAGTTAGTGGTTTTTGGGTTTGGTCGAAAGCATACTTAAAGATTGTCACACACACACACACACACACACACACACACACACACACACACACACATACACACACATATATATATATATATATATATATATATATATATATATAATACGAACAAATTTACAAGAATACCACAAMTATCGTAATAACTAAAACTTGAAGTTTTTTCACCTTAAACCAAGAACTGGAAGATTTTGTAGACCTAAACCTTTACACAGTAAGCTCTCAACCAAAAACCATATATATATATATGTAATGGTTGAGAGCTTACTGTGTAAAGGTTTAGTTATATAAAATTTTCCAGTTCTTGGTTTAAGGTGAAAAAACTTCAAGTTTTAGTTATTACGATAATTGTGGTATTCTTGTAAATTTGTTCGTATTATAGTCACTTATCCAAATATTCTATACCTGACCAAATAGCATACATTACAACCATAAATAAAGACCTACTATGATTCTTGTCTTTTGAACACACTGAGTATGGGGAAATAGACGATATGCGAGCTTATGTTAGAATTCATGCATTAATATAATTTGAGCATATACATGTCCCATATTATATACTTTTGAGATTGAGTGAAACACTTTCCCATGTGAGGATCATTGATCCGAACAAGAAGATAAAAGTTAAAAAGGGTGTGGCGATTGAATTCTTAATTTTGCATTCATATTGAAACATGATATTTGTGAAATAAATACATCGTCATCATTTTTCTTCGTGTCCATACTTGTGTTTATCTCTCAGGTTTTGTTTCTTCGAGGAAGAACAAACCTTTTAGTTTGAGGATATTTGATAAAAGCGAATTTTACTTACATATATGGACTTATTAAATTATGTTTCAACTACTATTTGTACGCTTTCAACGCCTTTTTTACCTTTATTCCTATTATTTGGACGTTAATACATGTTTGATATTTTTATGTTGTTTTATAGGTGGAGCTAACTTGGACATTGAAAAAGACTAAATGGACTAAAGGATGATGGAATGAATTAAAAATTGGGCCAAGATTGGAGCCCACGAGGTCAATGAGTCAACATGGCCCATGAACTAAGTCGTGACCCCCTTCGTGGACATAAATCAGGTCATCACTGAGTGGCATTTACTGGGTGCCATTTTTACGTCAGCAATTCAGGACCCCATTTGCGGTCGCGTTTGGGGTCGCAGATGGCCAAAAACCATTTGAAACTGTTACGAATATGGTTTAAGTGTTGGGATTTCATTTTTGGGGCTATTAAAGGAGGGGTCAAGAAGTTGATCAGATACATCTTCCATCTTGGGAACCATCATTCACCACCAAAAACACTCAAAAAATGTGAGATAGAGAGATTGAGTGGGAGTTCGGAGGAGAAACACGAAGAACGTAAAGATCAAAAGATCCAATCCATCATCTCCTGCGATTTTATAATTTTATTCAGTTTTTATTATGAGTATTATGTGTCCGATGAAATTTCTAGATGATTGCTTAATCATGTCTAACTAATTTCATTATATTCTGGAGCCTAAATACAATGAATAATTGACATTTCAATCTTTCTTTCAATATATTTTGATATTTCGTTCAACCAAGTATGGTCCTTTCAATATTTTTTTATTCTTGAATGACGCATATGCATAATCAACCTCTTATGCGTATAAGTTTATTTTTAAAAAATCATAAATCAAGAGATGAGTTTTGTTAATAGAACATTGAGTCCAAAATGCTCTAATCAACAAGATCGAGAGATTTGAGATTAGCGGTGATGTTTTAAAAGTCTTTTAAACATTTTGAAGTTCTAAATGTGATTTTAATGGGAGTCGTTATTTCGTGCTTATAATCTACAATTTTGTCAATTCGAGAGAAGAATTAAACTAGAATTGTAATTAACATATATTGAATTGAATCACATACAATACTTGGTTGATTGAAAAGGATTTACATTCGAGTATGATCTCTTTGCTATTTTTGTATTTGTAATTTATCATTGCATGGCGGATTGACAACCTTTTGTGTGTATATAGTTGTAATCAATTGACAACAATTTATAACTTCTATCTTTGATGAGTCATAATTCGAGAGGTGAGGTTTATCAATTAGGATTTAAATCATGAAACACTCTAATCAACAAGAGTGGGAGGTGAAAGTTTGTAGGTCTATGGATGTTAAAATAAGTATCAGCAAATTGATGTTAAGTCTAGTGTTAAAATACCATAATTAACATCAAACAGTTTATATAAAAATAAGAAGCGGAATAATTGAAAATAAGAGAACACAATAATTTAAATTTCGTTTGTAAGCAAACTTGCCTACGAACTGGGTGTACAAACCCGAAAACTATATTACTTTAATTCGTTCAAGATCAAATACAAAGTTATAAAGTAATATATGAAAATATTAGTATCAACACTTGATACTAAGTCATTCGTCGCCACGATAGGATGATCTTCTCCGTTGGCCACGTAACTTCAAAGATGTATGTATTTTGAGTAATGGCTTCGAGTCTTTCACGTGCATGTGTTCTGTTCTACCGTGTTTCTCTATTTCTCTTGCTACGTTCAAGTCCTCTTTTAACAAGACCTCTTCTTGTCTTAAATAGACAAGAATCAAAATCTTGATAAACAAGTAAACTAATTCTAAATCCAATCTAGTAAACTAAATAAAATCTTAAACACAATTTAGGAAACAAATCTAGCGTCCTAATATATTTTGAGCCTAAGAAAGGTAAATAACTATAAAAGGAAAAGTAAGGAATAATTGGCAAGAATAAAATTTTCAACAATCTCCCCCTTTTGACTTTTTGGACAAAATAACCAAGACGCACAAAATTATTCAAAACTCCCCCTATTAAACTCCCCCTTAATACAAACCCATTGTTCAAACAAAAAACATAATTAACTCAGATAAACATTGTTCTCAACACACAAGAAATTAACGGCTACGAGTCCTCACGGAACGACGAGGGGAAGGCCTCGCCCTTAGCCTTCCTTTTCCCTATGGCAAAGCGAGCCACATCCTCATCACGCTTCGTTGACTCTTCTTCATCAGCAGCCGTATCATCAGCAGCCGTATCATCAGCATCTGCATCATCAACATCACCATCCTCATTGTCCTCATTGTCATTCTCGTTCGCGTCTTCGCCATCATCTCCCCCTTTTTGTTCAGAAATCAAAAGGGCTTCGATAAAAGAGTCTCTAAGCGCCTGTAACTGCACAACCTGAGCTTGCAACTGGTCAATTTGATGATCAAGTAAATCCACCTAGGCTCGCACCACTGGAGTAGAAAAGTGAATGGTGTTAGAACTGGTGTTAGCATCACCAGAACCTTCACCAGAAGCCCCAGCAACTCGAGTGGGCATCTGCCACGGAAGACCAACAACCCGAGCTCCAGTCGTATGCTAGACACGCAATGAAAACCATTCTGCCTCCCCCGTGAAAACATCATCCTCATTAGGCCGAAAGCCTTGATTCTCAAGAAGACTGAAAATGAGGGAAGGAAAACAGAAGGAGGAGGTTGCTCGAGTCGTAGAAAATTGGGTGACAACATCAAACACGTGCTGGCTAAAATTAATCTTGATGCCTCGGCCGAGCTTGAATAGAAATTGTGCTTGAGGACGCGTGACAACCGTAGCAATGTTTTTTGGAACCCAGTTACAAATGGCCACTTTGTGCAAAACAGAGTACAAGGAGAATAAGCGTGTCACACCCACCCCTCAGATGTAAGAAAGAAAACTTATTGATTTTGAGTGTGAAAACTTACTTATTTAAAAACGTAAATACTTTTTCTTTAACAAAGGAATAAAATATTATCGTTTATGGCTTAAAAAGCTATTTATTTATATAGAGATAAAGAGTTATAAAAC
>BMAC01001027.1:25737-38237 GCA_014905375.1 Phtheirospermum japonicum | reverse complement strand
TATAAGTATATGCATATAGATATATTTATACACTCATGCTTGAACATAAAGTGTGCATGCATATATATATATATATATATATATACACTGAATACCCTGCAGCCCATCGTTTCCAAGGAAGTCTTTGGTCAAAGATTTCCTTTCTCAGATTCCAGTTTCAACAGCTATATCTTTCCTCCTTGGCCTTCACTTATAGGATTTCCTCTTCATTACCATGCTAAAGTACCAAGATTTTTAATGACCCATTCTTTCCACAAGTGGTTGGGTGGCCTTTTACACTAACGCGAATCCGAAAAGATTGCCTATGTTCGGATTGTGCCTCTTGATTGTCTTTAGGACTGAAAGAAGCCGGTAGAAAAGGAAGTGGCAGCAGTGCAACTCCGTACCGATGCCTCACTACTACAACATTATCATAATATGACTAAAGAGAATACATAAATACATTTACTCAAATATATTTATGATCATAAGCATGAATTATATATATAAAAAATATGTAATATATCCTCATTTTTATATGATTGTAATTTATATTCCTTATTTACTTTTTAGACTAAATTATAATAAATATTGTTACGTATAATAAAAAATTACTTACCGAGGAATCCTAATAACAATACTTTATGAACCCAAAATCACGTAATAAGATCAATGTAAATGCAAGAATCACATAAATCACATAAACTAATATAGCGTGCATGAATTCTATTGGCCATTGAGTAACATGAATTATGGGATATTACAAAGCGTATGCTAGGCAATTGCTCATGCCACTCCCTAAGCATACCACCAGATAAAAACCCAATCACCTCGTTCATATCATCAACAGTAGAATCGCCACGATAATCTCACCCTCAAACAGCTCATTAATCAAAGCAGGAGTAAACGAATAAATCCTTCCATGCACAAAAACTTTTCCAAAATTCGCTGACTTAGGATTAACAATGAAAGGGAGCATGTGTTTGCATAAAACTCCAACACAACATCAAGGACAAGAGGCATGGCAGTGGACACAGTAGAGTACATACCTTTGCTTTCAAAAATGCAATCAAATTCTGCTTTTTGAAGACGTCCACTGGGACTCGACGTTCATCATTCATCCCACGAAGATGATATCCTAGAAACATCTCCTCAGCCTCTCTGATCAAAAACTTGGTGGACACTGGAATCATGTCTTCAATATGAACATACTTAAGCGGGGAATCATCAGAAGATTTCTCAGACTCAGCTGAATAGACCAGTGCACTCTCAGAAGCAGCATTGTCAGAACTGAAGCTGGAAAATAAAGTCAGATCAGCTGTAGGCGGTGTCAGGTTCGGTGACACAACACCAGAACTAAAATTAGATTTTTGAGCAGCTCTCTAGGACTTTAATTCAGTCGTCATAGCAGCAATCGTGTCATCATCATCAGAATCAAGAGAGTAGTCATACCCAGCCTCCGACTGAGTCATGTTTGACGGAGTCAAGGGAGGGTCGGCGACCAGCGGAGTAGAAGAGCTTGCTACTTCACATGTGAAAAAACCAATAATTGTGAAAGGAGCAAACGTCTCATCAAATAAATACCCTCAATTTGAGTGTATCCTTGTGCAACCAATCGTGCCTTGTTTCTTACAATATTGCCCGCCTCGTCCATTTTATTCTTGAAGATCCACTTCGTACCTGTAACATATGAGTTTTCTAGACGAAAACTAAGTCCCAAATGATCCAACTCTTCTTGCATGGCCTTTATACAAAACTCATATTTAAAAGCATCCTCTACACTCTTTGGTTCTGTTTTGGAAAGATACAGAGATTCTCAAATTTGAGAACAGTTAGTAGATAAGTAAACAAACCTTACCATATCTCTGAAGTTTATTTGTTGCTTTCTTGGACTTCTTTCATCGAGATCTCTAATGATTTGGCCCGTAGGATGGTTCCTCTCAATTCTCGAGGGTATATCCCTCTGATATAAGTCAATCTGATTAGCTAAATCTTCCTCATCTGAATCTGAGTCTGATTCTGGAGCAGTCTGACTTGGTGTCAAGATTGGTGTCATGTCATTAGTACCGTCACCACCTGCATCTTCAGTTTCTTCACCTACAGTTTCATCTATACCAACCGTAACGTTTTCTTGAGGATTATGATCATAAACTAGATCATTGTCCTCATCAGGTTTAACACCACTAATCAAATCATTGAACTTGACATTTATTGACTCAATCATGCAACGTGTTCTAAGATTATACACTCTATTTGCATGACTATTTAGAGAATATCCATGAAAATACATTTATCACTCTTTCAGTCAAGTTTTACAAGATGATTCCTGTCATTTAGCACATAACAAATACACCCAAAAACATGAAAATACCTCAAATTCGGCCTTTTGCCCATCGACAATTCATAGGGAGTAACACATGACCCAGTTCTGAAATACGCCTTATTAATTATGTGGCATGCAGTATTCATTGCTTCCCCCAAAAAACGTTTTGCGATCCCATTTGAAATAAGCATAGTCCTAGTCATTTCTGCAAGAGATCTATTTTTGTGTTCGACTATCCCATTTTGTTAGGGGGTGATGGGTGAAGAAAATTCATGGGTTATACCTACCTTGAAATAATAATTCAAAAAAGACACGTTTTCAAACTCTTTTCCATGGTCTGACCTTATTCTACCTATACTTACACCAAAACGAACACATAACTTTTTTGCAAGTCTTTTAAACGCTTCGAAAGCCTCAAATTTTCATTTTAAAACTTTTACCCATGTAAAATGAGAAAAATTGTCTATAATCATAAATACATACCTCTTAACACCAAGGCTTTCTACTTCAAGTAGACCCATAAGATCCATATGAAGAAGTTCGAAACAGTTTGATGTAGTGTGACTTTGCACATTTAGATGAGATACCCTGATCTGCTTCCCTTTCTGACATGCCTCGCAAAATGGAATGATTTTGGTGTTGAGTTTAGGTAGTCCATTCAAAGATTTCTTCTTGGCCAATCTTCCAACATCTTATAATTGGCATGTTCGAGCTTTTGATGCCACAGCTTGCCATCACTCAATTGATATAGCTTGAAGAACACATCACTATTTATTTGGTAGGAATTGTCAGAAGTCCTCTGACCAGTAAGAATACATGCACTGCCCTCTTCAAAAACTTCACACTTTTCATGAGTGAACTTGACACTGAACCCACCATCGCATAGTTGGCTAATACTTATCAAGTTCGCAGTTAAGCCCTCAACAAGCAATACATTTTTAAGCTTTGCAATATCAGGAACATGAAAGGTTCCTTGGACAATGATTTGACCGTTTACACCTCCACCATTCTTCACTTTTCCTCCTTGAAACTTGACTATATTTGAGAGAAGATCTTCTGAGCCTGTCATTTGTTTGGAGCATCAGCTGTCAAAATACCAAGCTCCAGGAATGTGGAATTTTAGAGATGAATAGATCATGTTGCATTTGATCTCATTCTTTTTTACCCTGACATGTTTGACTCTGGTGTCAGTTTTGGTGTTAGGAAAGCGGAAACCGTCATAGAACTCAGTAGTCAGCTTTGACCTTTTAAACTGATTTTGTTTGCCAACAATCTTCCAGCAGAATGGTCGGATGTGACCTCGTTCACCACAGTGATGACACACGTATTGTCTTCTTCTCTTCTTGTGGCATTTGATCTTTCCTAATTTCTGTCTTGATTCTGGCATTTGTTGAATAGGCTTGTATCTAATCTCGTATTTCAATGAGTCTGGGATACTAAGTCACTCGTCGCCACAATAGGATGATCTTCTCCGTTGGTCGCGCAACTTGAAAGATGTATGTATTTTGAGTAGTGGTTTCGAGTCTTTCACGTGCCTGTGTTCTGTTCTGCCGTGCGTCTATGTTTTTCTTGCTACGTTCAAGTCCTCTTTTCACAAGACTACTTATTGTCTTAAATAGACAAGGATCCTAATCTTGGTAAACAAGTAAACTAATTATAAACCCAATATAGGAAACTAAATAAAATTCTAAACACAATTTAAGAAACAAAAATAGCGTCCTAATATATTTTGAGCCCAAGAAAGGCAAATAACTACAAAAGGAAAAATAAAGAATAATTGTCAAGAATAAAATTTTCAACAGAATGTTTGAGATTATTAGTGAAGTTGTATAAATTTTTAAGGTCTTTTTGGAGTTCTAAATGTGATCTTGACAATACATCTTACATTTAGAATCTACAATTTAATTACTTTAAAAAAATTGGTTTTTTTATTATTATAATAATTTTCTATTTTTATTCATGAACAACTCAATCGATTAGAATTTTCAATTCTTTCCAGCCTGTGAAAGATGCAGGCAGCCTAGAGCGCGTGGATGATGATCACTACAAGCCAAACATCCTTAACCTGCATGCTGATGTGGAAGGAATGAGCTGTACATCAAGACATAAGGAAGATAACGTGCAAGAGGAAGGTAGTGGTCATTGTAATGACACTTGTCCCTAAATGAATGGCTGGATATCACTTGACAGCTGCCATGAAGCAGCAAACCCTAGCTATAAGGAAGGTGTTGTGTATTACATTCATTTATTCAAACATTGTATGCTCAAAACAGATAATAATTAATGGCTTCTTGCTTCAAGATGAAGCTTTATTTTTCAGCTTTAGCTTCATCTTTAATGCACATTTTTTGCTTTTATTTTCATGGTACCAGAGCCATGTGATCTTGTCTCCACATATAAATCTGATATTTTCTATTTGAATCTTCATTATGTCTGAAACGGCCACCTCAAGCATACAACACACCAACACATCAAACCAGAGTCCCCTTATTCAACCAAACAGTCAGCTCATATCCACTAAACTTGATGAATCAAACTTCCTTATTTGGAAGCAACAAGTCATAACAGCCATCAGGGGATATGGCGTTGAAAATTTCATCAATGGAACCTCTGTGGCTCCAGAAAAATTCATCCTTGATGAACAAACAGGACAAGCAACACCAAATCCTGAATATTTTTGCAATGGATGAGACAAGATCAACTCTTAGCCTCTTGGCTAATGTTATCCCTGTCTGAAGGTATTATGATTTTAATGGTGGGATTAAGCACTGCAAAAGAGATCAGGGAGACCATAGAAGGGAATTTTTCCAGTCAATCTGCTGCCAAGGTGATGCAATACAGGTTGAAGCTCCAAACTTTGAAGAAGGGAACTTTATCCATGAGAGAGTATCTGAATAAAATAAAAGGATGCTGTGATTTGCTTGCAGCTATTGGAGAAAAGATGTCTGAGCAGAACCAAATTCTACATGTCCTAACTGGTTTAGGGCTAGAATATGACTCAGTTGTGGTGAATGTGACATCCAGATATCCTCCTCATTCTCTTTCTGAAGTCCACTCCTTGCTCCTCACATATGAATCTAGAATGTAGATGAATCAAGGCTCAGTTGTCAATTCAGAAGGATCACAGCACTTTGCTAATGTTGTTACTCAGAATAATAGAGGATATGGTCTTGGTTTTGGTCAAGGAAGAGAAGGAAGATATAACAATCAATCCACTAGAGGAAGGAATGGCTATAGAGGAAGAGACAGAGGCAGAAATCAAAGCAACAGGCCTCTCTGTCAGATTTGTCAAGGAGTTAGCCACACTGCTGATAAGTGCTGGTACAAATATGATAATCAAGGCAACAACAATCCATCTTCCTCTCAGCAAGTGAATCAATCTGTGAAAAGAAATCCTACACTTAACTTTGTTCAAATGCCAGCAGCTGGTGGATATTCTGATGTTGGATCTGAAATGAGTTGGTTCCCTGATTCAGGAGCTTCAAACCATGTCACTAATGAGCTGGAGAATCTGAATATTGCTTCTGAGTATCATGGGAACAACAAGATGCAAATGGGAAATGGTGAAGGAGCAAACATTTCTCACTTTGATAATTCCTTTCTCACCTAAAATGTTTCTCAATTTGCTAAGGATAATAGAGTGTTTTTTGAATTCCATCCTACCTTTTGTCTTGTCAAGGACCTAGCAACTCAAGAAATCCTACTCAAGGGTACACTTAGGGAAGGGTTGTACCAGTTCAATCTCCAAAGCCTCAAGACTGCTAATAAAGTTTCTACTGAACCATATCCTCAACCTTTATGTTTTTCTTTTAAAATAAATCAATGTTCCAACCTTGATCTTTGGCATCAAAGGCTTGGACACATCAATTTAGTTAATGTTGAAAAGGCCCTCAAGGATTGTAATATACCCTTCCAAGTTAATAAAAATCCCAGTTTGTGTCAGCCTTGTGCTCTTGCTAAAAGTCATCAACTTCCCTTTTCTAGTTCTAATTCTGTCTATAGTAGTCCTTTTGAACTTATTCATAATGATTTATGGGGTCCTTGTCATGTTAAGTCTGTTAATGGTTGTAGCTACTATGTGAGTTTTATTAATCACTATTCCAGATTTACTTGGATATATCTGCTCAAAGCCAAGTCTGATGTGTATGAGGCCTTTGTCAGTTTTAAGGCATTAGTTGAAAACCAATTCAGTAAAAGGARCAAYATMGTGCAGAGTGATGGTGGAGGAGAGTACATTGCACTCAAAAAGTATTTTCAGGATAATGGTATAGGACATAGGATGTCTTGTGCCTATACATCTCAGCAAAATGGTTTGGCAGAGAGAAGGCATAAGGATATTGTGAATATGGGATTGTCCTTGCTTGCTCAATCAGGTTTACCTCTGAAGTTTTGGGCAGATGCTTTTGTGACAGCTACCTACCTATTGAACAGAGTTCCCAGCAAGCCACTGCAGTTTAAAACACCACTGGAGATCCTTTATGGACACAAACCTGATTACAAGAGATTGAAGGTCTTTGGCTGTCTATGCTACCCTCATTTAAGGCCTTACAACAAGCAAAAAATGGAATACAGGTCATGTGCAGGAGTTTTCATTGGTTATAGAAATCAGTATAAAGGATATAAAGTTTTACTGCCAGATAAGAGGATCATAATCACCAGGAATGTGATATTTTATGAAGGGGTTTTTCCTTATGAAGAGAAGCTGAGTGTGGAGAAAGTTCTGAACCACAATGATCCACCTATGGTTCCTATCATCCCCATAACACACAACTTGAATGGATCAGGTGTAAATGATGCAGCAAACAATAATATTGCAAGAGAAAACTGTCCTGCACATAGCCCTATCAATCATCAACCCTCAGCTTCAAGAGAGAGCTTACTTTCTGCCAGAAGTTCAAGTAGCTCAGGGAATAGTATTCCAACCATACCATTGTTTGTTCAAATGCCTCCAATTAGCAATGATTCAGAAGTCTCAGCTGCACAGGAGGTTCCTTCAAGACATCCCATGATCACAAGATCAAAGATGGGAATCTACAAACCTAAGGCTTATAGCACCATTGTGAATAAAGAGACTAAACCTTATTCCCTCACTGAGGCTCTTAACTCAAAGAAATGGAAGCAAGCCATGCAGAAGGAAATAGATGCACTGATTAAAAACAATACCTGGCAGCTAGTTGAATTGCCAAAGGGAAGGAACATTGTTGGAAGCAAATGGATTTTCAAGTTAAAAGGCATGCATATGGAAGGATCTCCAAGTATAAATCAAGACTAGTGGCTCAAGGATATTCACAAATGCCTGGATTTGATTTTTCTAAAACCTTTAGTCATGTAGTGAAGCATAGCACTATAAGAATCATGCTTACCTTGGCTTTGAATCACTCTTGGAAAGTGAGACAATTAGATGTGAGCAATGCCTTTTTGAATGGAGAATTAAGTGAGGAAATATACATGAAGCAGCCACCAGATTTTGAGAAGGGAAATAATCAGATGGTCTGCAAGTTATCAAAGGCCTTGTATGGTCTGAAACAAGCCTCAAGAGCATGGTTCAGCAAGGTTAAGTCTGTTCTGATCAGAATAGGATTCAGAGACTCCAAGGCTAATTTCTCACTATTCTGGAGGATTAAAAATCAAGATTGCCTTTTTGTGTTGATCTATGTGGATGATATCCTTGTTACAAGATCCAATACCTTATTGATTGATCAGTTTGTCAAAATGTTCAGCCTGAATTTTTCCATTAAAGATCTTGGAGAGATTAGTCATTTTATTGGGATTGAAATCACCAGAACAAGTAATGGGATGCACTTATGTCAAGAAAAGTACATTAAGGAGATGCTTGAGAAATGAAAGATGCAGTTAGCTAAACCTACTCCTACACCAATGGTATCATCCCTGTAGATGTCCAAACATCAGGGAATGCCCACAGTGGATGGAACTAAATATAAAAGTGTTGTTGGAGCCTTGCAGTATGTGACCTTAACAAGACCTCAAATAAGTTACTGTGTGAACAAAGTTTGACAATACATGTCAGCTTTTTTGGACACACATTGGAAGGTTGTGAAGAGAATTTTGAGGTATTTGGCAGGAACAAGGAACTTTGGGCTTCACATCAGAAAATCTGCACATCTCAATCTAAGTGCATTCTCTGATTCAGACTGGGGGGCTGATGTAGATGATAGAAGATCAACCAGTGGATACTGTGTCTATTTTGGAGATAGCTTGATATCACGGTGCTCAAAGAAACAACCCTCTGTGTCTAGGTCCAGCACTGAAGCAGAGTACTAGAGTCTGGCCAATGCTGCATGTGAAATGACATGGATCAGCTCCTTGCTTGAAGAGATAGGACTGTCTCCTTCCAGAGTGCCTCTGATTTGGGTTGATAACCTAAGTGCTATAGCTCTAGCCATTAATCCCATTCTGCATGCTAGAACAAAGCATGTAGATCTTGATTATCACTTTGTAAGAGAGAAAATCACAGCAGGAAAGCTAAGGGTCCAACACATTCCAGTCATTGAATAAATTGTAGATGTTTTAACCAAACCATTGTCTTTCCAATTCTTCTCTAAACTCAGAAATAAGCTCAACATAGTTAGAAAGAGCACATTTGAATTGAGGGGGCGTGTGAAAGATGCAGACAACCTAGAGCGCGTGGATGATGATCACAACAAGCCAAACATCCTTAACCTGCATGCTGATGTGGAAGGAATGAGCTGTACATCAAGACAGAAGGAAGATAACGGGCAAGAGGAAGGCAGTGGTCATTGTAATGAAACTTGTTTCTAAATGAACGGTTGGATATCACTTGACAGCTGCCATGCAGCAGCAAACCCTAGCTATAGGTTTATATAAGGGAGGTGCTATTTATTACTTTCATTCATTCAAACATTATATGCTCAAAACCAGATAATAATTAATGGCTTCTTGCTTCAAGATGAAGCTTTATTTTCCAGCTTTAGCTTCAGCTTTGATGCACATTTTTTGCTTTTCTTTTCACAACCATACTTGATTAACAACAATCAACTGTAGACAAACACCGTGTCCAATCTTGATCCAGTAAAAATTCATGTCAATCAAATAAATAGTACTGGACAAGTCTTGAATATGATGCAACCTGATAAATAGAAATGTGAATTTGAACATAAAATAAAATATACACTCCACTATAAACTAAATGATCCGTTCAGTAAAATCAATGCACACCTAATAATAATGTAAGGGAGACAATATGCTAAAAAATAATATCAATAATATAGCGTACCGAAACCTTACGTGTGTGTTTCTTATTAGGAATCCATGAATTTTTAACTCCTTTTCAAAATAATAAAATTTTCGATCCAGCTGAATTAACTTGAGTATATCAAAGGATCTATCTTTCTTTTTTTTTTTTCCCAGTTGATGAACTATTTGTGAATTTTGCAGAATAGTGTTTTTTCTTTTTTACAACAATACCCATTTTCAAGGGATTTTGTATGGATGTAATTCCCACTACCAAGTCGAAAAAATTATAGAATTTATTGATTTCTGCGGGGAAAATTAAATATTTGTTTGTTTTGTTGTCGAGAATTCTGATTTTATATAGGATTAAAATGGAATTAAATTAGACTGATAGTTATCTAAGTGTTGTTCCACATGGATATATGAGTGAAATTCTAATATTTCGGGAAAAAAATTGTATACCAAAAAGTTTCTTCGTTGCACGTGCTTCATTTTATTATGGCCATTCTGATTAGACTTGTTTATATATATTTAGTTTTCACTTTTTTTTTTGTTATTATATATATATATATCAATACAGTAAATGAGATATACAATACTCCGGCCTCGTCCTGGTTCTCTGAAATAATTATTTGGTTTTGGCCGCTAGTGAGTTGAGGTTGAGAGCTTTTAGTGGTGAAATTACTTGGAAAAGATGGATTTGAAAGGGGATAGAGTAGCGGATGGCAGCTATTTTCTGAAAAGTGGCACAAGCTTTCTGAAAAGTAGCTCAAGTTTTCCAACCTTTTTATTAAAATAGAAATAGAAACATTTTTCCCTCCACTAGAAATGCATGCATGGCTCCAAGCATATTTGATTTCATTATCTAAAATTACATCCAAACATATGATTGAAAATCCCCCAACGAGAAGTAGACAGCAAAACATGTTCCCAATTTCCACGACAGTTAAAAACTTAGGTACATGTTTTACTTCTTCATGTGATTATCTCCCTAAATAAAAAGGTGGAAACAATATTCTCTCGCGAAGTGACAATGATGGATGGATTCTTAAGTGATAAGTCCAAAAAGTTGAACTATCAAATAAAGGGGATACTAACCTCAAAAATAGAGATCAGTGACCTAGAAAACCTTTAAACACGACACAGCGACCTCCAAAGAATCCGCAATCGTCTCAGCGACCTCGACTTCCTACAAAATAGCGCCTTAGAACGGGCCGGATTTCGAGCCCGTTAAAGCCCTCCGACGCTTAAGTTAATAAGCGGAAAACACACTTCTTCTCTCTCAATAATATTAGTGCACTCAAAAGTAATAAAATGCATAAACAAGCATTAACCTCAAAAGAGAAGCCAATGGCTCCTTTTATAGGGACAGGAGAAGAATCCCAATGTCTAGGATTACCTTTCATGATAAGAATTCCATGTATGCCAGGATTCTCACAATCGTCTCTTAATTAGGACTCCTCATTTATGGCCAGTTCCCATAAACAACAAAATTTCTCCATAAATATCCCAATTAAGCCGGGGCATACAGCCTACCAGGCCCATAATGATTCACATACATTAGATCCACAAATCGAGCCCAAATACGCGACCCTGTATGAAAAACCATCCCCATACTACAGGTCTATACTCTTCACAAAACCGTACACTCGCATTATCACAGCTCGCTCACCTCCCAGGGGTACACCCTCCCTAGGAAATGAGATCGCTTTCCACGAATAGCCACGTTCACCACATAATTTCACGTATGGTTATTTTGGTCCGTATCAGCTAGTCCCCCATGTTCTAGTTGATTGAGGTATGAAATKAGGTAGAACATGTAAAACACAAAATTCCGAAAGTACTAAACAAGTACACGAACGAAAAAGCAATGCATCGTACCAAAGCTCGCATCAGAACCACCCAYTTTCAACAAACGAGCTACAACAGGTCGCAACATGTTTACGCGACCTGAAAGGTATCGAGCTCTTTCCCCAAAGTAATCACGAGTCCCCAAGTATAGCACTTAAGCAGCACCCGAAATGTATTATTACGAGCTCAACCTTCTTTTCATATGGCGACCTGGAGACTTCTATACCATCCGACCTTAAAAATATAAGCCCATAATCATGACAAAACCACAAAGTCAAAACACGCCTTCTTACTTTCTGTCTTGTCCCACTGACGCTTCATTAAATGCGGCCCGCCACGCGGCGCAATCTCAAAATCTCGGCATAMAATAAGTTCAGTGGGCCCAAGAATTAAAGGCCCAAAACATTCCCTTTGCAAACCCTAATTAATCCCGCTCCTATCCGTCACATCAGCTCTCCGCCTCCCTATACAAAAACGCTCCACCTTCCCAAATCACCACCTTACAATATCTCAATTAAAACTTCCGCCATTATCGCTTTGTAAAAAAGCTCGCCAAATCGCAATTACTCAGGAATTCCACATTAATTCGCAGTCTACCAACAATGGACGAGCTCGGCGATATGTGTAAGTCCCCAGATTCCCTTTCAGATTTAATTATTTAAATTTCAACTATATTCGTTGAGTTGTACTTATTTGCTGTGTTATTTCCTCCTGAATATACTTGTCATGGAACAATCATCAGCCACATCCCACAACAATCCTTTAACCCAATCACTCTCTCCCGATTCCGATCTCGCCGAAAACCCTTTCATTATCGAACCGAGGCCGAAACCCCTAGCATTACCTTCCTCCGGCCTCCGCGACGAGCCGGAGGGTGATATCTCGTGGGAGGAACTCCAAGCCCAAACCAGAGCCATTAATCCTTCCAGCAACCTCCCACTCCTTATTCKAGAAGGTATCCCCCTTCACGAATCAAGGGACCCTTCATCCACCGCACATTTCCGAGAGAACCCTGTGACTGTAGATAATTCTCTTTCCTTCGACGACCTATCCTCAACATCTTTGACAACCAAAGAGGTCAAAATTATACAAATGTTAAAATACAAATTAATCTTTTTTTTTTTTTTTTTTTTTT
>BMAC01001026.1:429146-442595 GCA_014905375.1 Phtheirospermum japonicum | reverse complement strand
TATATATATAATAAGTAATATAATTATAATATGTCCACATATATAATATACTTATATATAATAATTATAGGGAAAATTTCCATTTAGTTATATTTTATAGAACCAATATCCCATAAAATCCTACGAATCTTTTTATTCCCATTTAGGACATTACTTCCCATATAGCCTTTTTCCCTTAATATAAGGACAAATGTGCCCCAAAAAAAAACGAAGGGACAAAACAACTACCCCGATGGAAAGAAACGGATTGATATTTCTGCATGGTAATAAAGCTTGATTAACACAATCAATTTTCATTACCTCTTCCAATCGCCACGCTATCAATTTTTAGTTCCCACGCCAAACGATTATCTGGATGAGATTTTAAACTACTAAATATCATTCGCCAATATACAGTTGATAAAACAAAATTTTGCTTGGTGTTGTTTGCAAATGGATATTGATGGTAAGTCTTATATTTTTCCGAATTTTTATTTTCATAAATCTTTTGTTCTTCTCAGCTTCAATTTTCGAGGAATTTGTGTCAAGTTTCGAATTGAGAAATATAATTTTCTGAATTTTTTCGAATATTTGTTTCATGTTTCGAATTCTGGTTTTTTGAGAAATATAATTTTATGAATTTTTCCAAATATTTTTTTCATGTTTCGAATTCTGATATTTTCGAATTCTGATTTTTTATTGTACTGCAGTAGTATATTTTAGAATAGTTTTTGGGAATAGTTTTTCGCTGGTTCCGAACTTCAACAGATAGTTTGCATGAGATATTTTTCAGAATTCGTTTCTAATTGTTGCGAACTGCAGCAGAACGAGTTCGAGTAGTTTAGAATTACAGCACATAATCTGGCTGCTATCAAATTTCAAACTGCTCATACAAAGAGTTTCGAATTGCGGCAGATAGTTTTCACGAAATCTTTTTTCGTGAAAATCATTTTATCTGTATCACAAACTGATTATAAACTACTCGTACAGAGAGTTTTAAATCATCCGAACACAGACTTTGATATGTGTTGCAATTTCTTAATTGTTTGAATAAGATAATTTAAAAGTTCAATCCTGATATTTTCCTGCATTGCAGCAGTATAATTTTCAAATTTCTTAATTGTTTGAATAAGATAATTACAAACTACTCTATTGTTTCCCTGATATTTTCCTGCATTGCAGCAGTATAATTTTCATACGAACTGCAGCAGAATCATTTCGAGTAGTTTAGAATTATAGCATATAATCTGGCAGCTATCAAATTTCAAACTGCTCGTACAGAGAGTTTCAAGTTGCGGCAGATAGTTTTCACGAAATCTTTTCGCGTGAAATAAATTTTACCTTTTTCACAAACTGATTATAAACTACTCATATAGAGAGTTTTAAATCATCCGAACACAGACTTTGATATGTGTTGCAATTTCTTAATTGTTTGAATAAGATAATTGTTGTAGTTCAATCCAATTCATCTTTTAATTATTAAATATCTTTAAATTAGAAAAAGATGCTTAATAAAACATTATATTGTAGGTTTAATGGAACTACAGACTGAGCGTCCTCTTCGAATATGGCTTAATTAGTCGAACCCAGTCCTGAAAAACATTTTCCAAACTACTCGATCGGGTAGTTTATAATGAATCTAGATAGCGAATCTAATTTTCTGGTAGTGTAGTTTAGTATTAGGTAGTTTATAATTAGTATAACTACTTTATTTTCAAACACAACCATAATAAAAAGACTCCAAATTATTATACTAGCTAGTTTATAATTAGTCAAATACTAAGCTTACTATAAGATTCCAAACTACACTATTATGTAGTTTATAATTAGTCGAACAAAACCTAAACAGAAAAATTCCAAATTAATCTATCAGATAGTTTATATCTAGTCAAACACGATCCTAATCCGTAGTCCAAATAAGAACTACATCTTTTAAGTGCAGCCACCTTTTTTCTTTTGTTAACACAATTGTTATTTTATTTTGAGTGTTATGTCATCCTGCACGCACTTTCAAGGTATTTTTTGATTCCAATTTATATAGTAGTTTAGAATATAATTGCTCGGGTTTTCATACTGTGTCCAAACTATTTGACTATGTAGATTCTAAGCATTACACTACTAACTTACCTAATGCCAAGTACTTATTTCTTTTAGTAGTTTAGAATAATAGTATTTGAGTTAGTGTAATTGCGAATTTTTTAATTTGTTAATTATCTTTTAACTCTCTTCCCGTTGTAAGTTGTTTTTGATATTTAATTTATATTGTAGTTTATAATAATCCAACATTTTTTATATATTTGATATAGATTTGAACGACTACGGAGGTATCATCGTTCTGTGTAGTTATGCTGGTGAGACGCTCGTAGTTGACGCGGAAGACGGATTCTCTTTCGATGACCTGGTTCTGAGAGTCCGATCAAATTGGAGTGAACTAGAGACTCTGGATATGAAAATGCATTATTCCATTCCGGATTGTCCAATGTGCGTCATTGGCAATGAGTCTGATTTCAAAGCAATGGTTAACCTTTTAATATCGTTTGGGTTAGTTCGAGTTAGAGTCGATATCTCAAGCAATTTTGTTCAAACCTGAGCCCCGTCTACGTCTAATTGTTCGAACAGTGAGGACATTTTATCAACCTTGGTCCCGATACACACAAAGCAATTATTAACTGCTGATTGGTACACAGAGGTATCAGCTGTCGGACAAAAGTACGAAGGTGGGGCCAAAGAATTTAGGATTGCACTATGTAAAATGGCAATCGGCGTTGGGTTTGAATTTGAATTTTTAAAGAATGATGCGGATAGGGTCACAGTCAGATGTTCAGACCATAACTGCACTTGGTTTGTTCATGCGTCTACCGAGCGTGTTAATGGTTTTTTTTACGTAAGAGAAATAAACAACACACAAACTTGTGGATCTTATTTCCCATCACTTAAACACAATCGGATTAGTTCTGAGCTGATTTTCTTCTTGATATTAGAAGATGTTCGGCAGGCTTTGGGTACTCGCCCCATTGATATCGTGAAGTTGTTCTCCAGTAAATATGGTTTATTAATTTCTTACAAAATGGCGTATCTTGCCGTGGAGAAAGCCAAAGAATTTGTTCTTGGGAAATTTGAAGATTCATTTCATGGATTAGATTTCTATGTCGATTGTCTTCGAAAGTCAAACCCTGGGTCACATATTATTTTGGATGTTGATGATTCAAACAGCCGTTTGAAAAGGATTTTTGTTTCATTTGCGTCATGTATTAAAGGGTTTAATTATTGTCGACCTGTGATGTTCATCGATGGAACACACTTGTTAGGTAAATTGAAGGGTCACCTTCTTGGGGCTACCGCAAAGGATGGAGATAATGGTAATATTATTCTCATTTCATTATATTTTTGATCATTTATTTTGATTAATTATTCTCATGTTTTCTACATTCGATGCAGAATTTAATGGCAGTCTAGTTTAGTATTATGGTTCAATATGTCAGAGTAGTTCGCAATTATCATGGTCTAAAAGACTACGTACTTCCTACATGCAAGCCTGATTTTTACGAAAGTCTAGTTTAGCATTATTGTTCATTTGGTAGAGTAGTTCGCAATTATCATGCAAACCAAACCCACAATCTTAAACACCTTCTACTGCATACATTCGAGTCTAATTTTCCTGGTAGTGTAGTTTAGTTTTAATTTACGAACAGAGTAGTTCGTTATTATTTAAACAGTGTAATTCGCAATTATTTAAACAGAGCAGTTCGTAATTACTTAAATAGAGTAGTTTGTAATTATTTAAATATAGTAGTTTGTAATTATTTAAACAGAGTATTTTGTAATTATTTAAACAGAGTAGTTTTTAACTATTTAATAGAGTATTTTGTAATTATTAAAAAGATTAGTTTGTAATTATTTAAAAGAGTAGTTTGTAATTATTAAAAAGAATAATTTGTAATTATTTAACAGAGCAATTCTTTTAGATTTGAAAAATCGTACTGTAATTAAAGAACTATTTCTTCTTTTATTTCATATTGTTTATGATGACATAAAATCTCAACTCATAGTGTAATATCATAATATTTTTGTCTGTTCTACTCGCAGGGTTGTACCACGTAGCGCTTGCGATAGTGGACTCGGAGAATTCAAGTAACTGGCGTTGGTTCATGGAGAATTTGAAGAACATCTTGTCGCCGTTTCGTGAAGTGACGTTTGTGTCTGATAGGAACCCTGGCCTTCTTGATGCGATGAGTAAGGAGTTCCCCGGAAACCCACACGGACATTGTTTGAACCACTTGATCACAAACCTTAAATATACATATCGGGGTCCACTGGAGTGGCTTCTTAAAAAGGCAGCGTATGCATCTACGGTTGAAATGTTCGAGGAGTTTAAGGAGAAATTTATTAAGGAAGGAGGAGATGCGGCTAGGAATTTCCTTGACAACATGGATGTTACACAATGGGCCAACGCTTATTTCCGGGGCAGGCGATACGGGGAGATGAGCTCAAACGCTGCTGAATCATTTAATAAATGAGTATTAGAGGAAAGAAATCTTCCAATCACCAAACTTGTAGACACTATAAGGATCAAATTGATGGGTCAAATCAGTGGTAATCAAATATTCATCATTTTTATTTATCAATCCACAAGGTTCTCCCTTATTAAATCCTTGTACAAGTTTTACGGTTTTATCATATCTAATTCTTAATTATTTTATTTGCATTTATAAGCAAGGGAAATCGTTTGCAAGGCATGGACAACAGATTTTTGTCCTTCGATTGTCAAAAAACTCCAATTACTCACAGGTCAAGCAAGGTTGTGGCCAGTCACTCAGTCGTCGGAGTCAGTTTTTGAAGTGCACATCAACCCATCGGTGGAGGTGAAACTCGACTGCCGAACATGCACATGCAGACAGTGGCAAATTTGTGACTTCCATGTTCACATGCTTTGGCATGCATCTTGCGCACCGGCAGGCCTATTTCAACTTACGTTGATGAGTTTTACCACGTCGATGCATACGTATGTTGTTACTCATATAATATTCAGCCGGTTCTAGTGTTCGGAAGGTCACAAGATTCTAGCGACATACGAACAGTCATTCCACTGACGACTAAGCGGCCACCTGGAAGACCAAGGAAGAAAATGATTTTGTCAAAGGGCGAGCACATACCAAGAAGAATTAAATGTGGTAGATGTGGTCGTGTTGGGAATCATAACAAAAAAAGTTGCACCGAACCACTTAAGTGAACACTTCTTAATCTCGATGTAGTGCTGGTTTGTTATCTTCGTGTGAGTAGTTAGACTTTGTTCAATAATTTTTCTTTGTGTTGGTAATTAAATTCTTCTAATTCTATTTAGTTTGTTCGTAATTATTTAAAAAGAGTAGTTCGGAATTTCTGAACAGAGTCGTTCATACTTATTAGAACATATTAGTTCAGAATTACTAAACAGAGTAGTTCGGAATTACTGAACAGAGTAGTTCGTGCTTATCAAACAGAGTAAATCGTAATTATTTAAGAAAGTAGTTCATAATTATTCAACAGAGTAATTCATAAATATTTAAAAGAGAAGTTCGTAATTATTTAAGACAATTGTTTGTAATTATCTAAAAAGAGTAGTTCGGAACTTCTAGACAAAGTAGTTCATACTTATTTGAACACATTAGTTCATAATTATTAAACAGAGTAGTTCAGAATTACTATGCAGAGTAGTTCGGAATTACTAAACAGAGTAGTTCGTAATTATTTAAAAGAATAGTTCATAATTATTCAAGAGAGTAGTTCATAGTTATTAAACAGTGAACTTCAATTTTTTGCATTATTGGTTATTTAAACAGAGTAGTTCATAATTATTAATCAAAGTAGTTCGTAATTATTAATCAGAGTAGTTCGTATTTATGAAAAAGAGTTGTTCATAATTATTTACCATAGCAGTTCTTACTTATTTAACAGAGCAGTTCGCTTACATTCAAAAGAGTAGTTCTTAATTATTTAAATAGAATAGATCGTGATTATCTAACAGAGTAGTTTGAAATTATTTAACATACTTTTTAAATAACAGAGTAGTTTAACAGAGTAGTTCGTTTACATTCAAATTTATTTAACAGAGTAGTTTGAAATTATTTAACATACTTTTTTCACTCCATCGACAAGAGTAAAAAAAAAATATTCGAAAGATAAATGATATTCTGAACGAAAAGTGGACAAAATGAATATTCAACCTGACTGCAAAGAAATATATTATTTTCAAATGCCTCCAATCAAAAAATGTACATCAACTCTGTACGCAAACAAAAAATTCCCCTCGCCCTACCATCATTTTAAATGCGCAAACTAGTACCAAAGTAAGAGTCAATCTCATTGAAGAAAATTAAAAAATAGTACGCATCAGATTCGGCAACATATCGTACTCATCGATTTTATAACAAGCTAGGGCTAACTATTGATTCGATGACTTCAGCCTTGAACCTATTCATGACATCACTGTCAAAGTCCACCGGAAAGTCTTGGTTCATCACTACATGCTTCATGAAGTAGCATGTGAACATCGCACAGTCACTCCTGTAGAATTCACACAAGCATTTTTTATATTCCAAAAAATGACCAGTTTACATAATTTCAATTGAAATTTTCTCAGAGTCTGATTTCCTTACGTTTGCTCTTGGGATGGTACCCCGGTAACCGGGATAAGAGGTAGTTCGCATTGCTGCGTTGAGAGCTGGAGGTTTACTTTTGCATTTTTCCCCAACTTAGCATCAATGATTTTCTTCTGCATTTCACGAAAAAACAGAACAGTTTCATAGATTGTAAGTTTTATAAACTACTTTTTAAAGTTTAATATGCAAAGTTTTTGAATAATTCAATGGTAATTTCGAAATTATTTAAGAGTAGTTCATAATTATTCAACAGGGTAATTCATAATTATTTAAAAGAGAAGTTCGTAATTATTTAAGACAATTGTTTGTAATTATTTAAACAGAGTAGTTCGGAATTTCTGAACAGAGTAGTTCATACTTATTTGAACACATTTGTTCACAATTATTAAACAGAGTATTTCAGAATTACTAAACATAGTAGTTCAGAATTACTAAACAGAGTAGTTCGGAATTACTTAACAGAGTAGTTCGGAATTATTTAAAAGAGAAGTTCGTAATTATTTAAAAGAGCAGTTCATAATTATTCAACAGAGTATTTCATTTCTGAAGCTGGATTCTGAATTGCAACAGACAGACGCGCGCTAATTTTCGGAAATGTTCTACTTATAGTCAACCAATCAAAAAACTGAAGACTCGGTAACAAGCAATGTATGCAATAATAGTTTTATTTTGTGAAATTTTAGTTTTTTATGTTTCTTTAAAACCAGTTTATCATTAAGGACTGAATTACAAAAAACTTACCAGTTTCTCCACGTCTAGTAGGTACTTATCTTTTTTAGTGCTCTTACGGGGCCTCTTAGAATTGAAAAACCTCCGATGCTCATTCGCTACGTCCAATACCAACAATGTCCAGTGATTGGCGCTCGAAGCACTGTCGTTCCCCCCGGACAAAATTGGAAATAATATTAGTGCCTCCTGATCTCTTGACGTAGTCACTACTTCATTTATCAATTGTTGGCTACCGAAACGAATGATACGTGTCTGCAAAAAATAGAAATACTTTTGCCATCAATCTACACTACAGATAAAAAAAGAGAAAATCATTACTACTGCCTATGAAGATTCTTACCCAACAATCCGCTCGAACAATCGTAATTTTTTTACCCTCCGAGTAAATCCTCAACAAGTGTGCTCCGTAAGCATCAACAACCTTTTTCATGTAAATCGGAATATTCATCATTGAACAACACAGAAATAAGATTTTTATTACCGAACAATCTAATAATATATAGCTTACTATATAGAATTTACAAGAAATTAAGGATTCCAAAAATATTGCATCATAACCATACTACCTCGTCCAAGTATTCCAAACTACTTGTTTAATTCCGAAATACAAAAATGAGAATTCCAAACTAAAAAGTAGAATGTATTAAAAAAATGACATAGTAGTTTATAATTCTCAAACTACTCATACAAACTAAGACACCTACATTTTATATATAGTTTGTGATATCGAATTTATTCGACCAGATATACTTACGCAATTGCTGACGTAGACCCCTTTCAAAATTTCCATGATTTGTTTAACTGTCACGAGGACAACAGATTCTTCATCGTGGCTGCACCAAAAAAAAATCAAATCAAATGCCTATGATTTTATTGGCCAATATAAAGAATGGTATTTTTACATACTTGGGTCCCTTGTTGTATTTTATCTAAAAAAGCAGTCAGACATTTTTCGGATAAGTAGTGTGCGCAATGTCCAGGGTATTTCTGGTCAAGCATACGTAGAAAATCAGATTTATCTTTATATTTCCCAGCATCACTTGGAACAGCCGTAACTTGTTTTTTTTCGTAGAGGTGGATTTGGCCCGTACTCAAAGTCGTCATTAACCAAAGCTTTCCTGTGTTTCCTCTTAATCCTCTACACCATTGAGTTCTGACCAACCATTTTCTCATTGATCGCTTTCGGAGTACATGCAGAATGTGGATTCGTACTACTAGCATGATGTGCTTGTGTTACTGCGTGCACAACCGGCTCCACTACATCCATGTACCAACTTTTCACAATTACATGATAAGTTAGTTACTATGTTTGGTTGAACAGATTTTAAAATACAAAGAATTATTTAACAGAGTATTTGGTGATTATTAAACAGAGTAGTTTGTAATTATTTGACAGAGTAGTTCGTAATTATTAAACTGAGTAGTTTGTAATTATTTGACAGAGTAGTTCGTAATTACTTAACAGATTAGTTCGTATTTATTTACTATAGTAGTTCGTAATTGCTTAACAGAGTCGTTTGTAAATTTTTAATAGAGTAGTTCATAATTATTTAATAGAGTAGTTTGTAATTATGTAATAGACTAGTTCGTAATTTGAAATTTATAGTTTAAAACTACTAATTTCTGTTTAATGACTATTTTTGGTTTCACAAAGTTTAAAATAAAAATAAAATTATGAACTAAAGGGTGTTTTTAAGTAAACCTGTCGTCGGATTTGCCAATCGATTTCGTTTGAATTTTATTCAGCTGTTTTTGCTACTCAAGCATCAGCTCAAGCTGGGAAATTCGGTTATTCGACTCCTGCAGCTCTTTGTCCGTAGATTATATTCCCCACGGAGCTCCGACAATTGGCTCGACTTAGTCGCTAGCCCTTCACTCAGATTCCATATATTGTCATTTGTTATTCAATTCTTCCTTCGCTCTCTTCAGCTTCACCACAAGCTCGGCATATGTTAATTTTTCACCGTCTAGCGCCGGTTCCAAAATACTTATTGGCACCGCATTTATAACATTACCAGCTCTTACCAAATCCATTATTTGTTCTTTCAAACGTTTATTTTCCTCATCCAATCTGGCATAGTCTTCTAGCGGCTGGTTATGAATTTTCATGAGTGATTTGTTTATGTTCTGTGCGCCGATATTATCTCCCTCGAGACCTCTGAATTCTTCATCTCGCACGCCAGCATCAATTCCGCCACGATCGTCTCCATCATTGGACCTTTGACTTGTATATCCATCCTTCACCCCTTCTCCGAACTTTGTGCCTGCCTTCCTATTCTTTTGTTTCGAATAGGAACTCTGTGCTCTGCTAATCTCTCCATCCAGCCCTCTACATTCTTTTTCTTGAAAACCATCGTCAATTCCTACACCAGTCTCTCCCTCATCGGACTTTTAAGTTGAATTTCCGGCACTCACCCCTTCTCGGACTTTCTTGTGCGCATTCCAATTCTTTAGTCGGTCATAAGATGTCACTTCCGCAATCGTCGGCTGGAGTTGACACGCGACAATCTGCACAAATAGTTTTTTAATAAAATAGAACAGAGTATTTTCAAATTTAACAAGATCAGTTTCGAATTTTTCACGTGTGATTTTTCTAAAATTTCAAGAGCAGTTTCAAATTTCTCCCTTGTAGTTTGAAAACATGGGACAGACACATCTAATTAAGTAATTTCAAATCTGTATCCTATATTTGTTATAGATAATTTTTTATTTTACAAAAATTGTTTGAGATTTTTGATGTTGAAACTTTTTGAGTTTATCAAGACTAGTTTGAAATTTTCCATCTACATAAAAACCTAGTAGAAACATTACTATTAAAGAAATATCAATATTATTTCCTATAGTAGCATTTTTTTTAGTACTTCCGTATCATCAAGAGTAGTTTTTAATTTTTCAAGATAGTTGTAATAATAAACTACCCAGATTTATAAACATTTACAAATACCTGCCAGCGGGTAGGACATTACATAGGAATATTCGTCATTGTGCAATATAAACATACCTGATCTTCTGCAATCTAAGTAAACAGCCCCTTGTTTACTACTTCTTTCAACTTCGGCAGGTGCCACTTCACCAACCGTGGAACCTTGCAAAGAAGATCAGATCGTTCGTCGATGACACGCACATGCTCACACAACCAATACTGCAATAATTGAAGAAAAAAGATACAGAATATCAATTTTTAAACATTTACAAATTGAATATTTCATTAAATTTTTTTTTTTCAAAAAGTATCGTACCAGGAGTATTATTGTGCAACCCTTAACTTGATACGGGTGTTGATGGCTGGATACCAGGGAATCAATTAACAAGGTAAGCATCTAATTTCTCCAATTATACTTCCTCATATGGTCCAGACTCTTGGCATACTCCAACCAACCCCATGTTAAGGTGAAGCCATTCCGGGGGAAAAAAAACTGTCGCAAATAGAAGCAAGCACATAAGCCGCACTACATCCTCGACATCATCTGCTAAGGCTTCAGCCACGTTTCTAGAGAGCACCTCACCCAGCTTGTCTTTAATTAGCTTCTGATTTAAAACAGTTTTCCCCTCAAACATCCTCGTGCAAAAGGTCCATTCCTTCTTTTTTCCCTTAAACACTTCTATACTCTTATCACCATCAACAATACCAAAAATTAGCTGAACGTCCAGCTTCGTCAGTCCTACCTAGCTTGAATTTTCGGCTTTCAAGATTGAAAATGCTCATAATGTCTTCGGTGACATTATCTACCCTATGACAATTGGAATATACTATCCTACGTAAATATATACACTTGAACAACATGTAAAAAGGCGTCTTCCTCATAACCTCGAAATGTTCATTCTTAAATTTGTCAACGTAATCAGAAAAGACGCTGACGATACTGGACATGCTGCACCGGAATTGCCTGCAAATAAATTACACAATACGCCACTGAAAAACACTGCTTTTCATGAATAAGAATCACTTAGTCGAAAACAAACAAGCATAAGTATCTTACTCCTTCTTTTTCGTGCTTTTAGTTGAAGCGGCCATCTCATCGGGTACCCTAGGTAAAATTCAGAAGGTACAGTTTCAAATGTATACTAACAAGTTTCAATTATATATTAAGCAAAATAATATCGACAAACAAAACGACAAATGATATCTATACAAAATATAAATCTAAACCACTGAGTCAATTACAAAGTACATCAACTACATGTTGGAAACAACTTATTCAATTCCACAATACATATCATATAATTCGAAAATACCAAGTAGTTTC
The DNA here is from genome assembly GCA_014905375.1 of Phtheirospermum japonicum. Lineage (NCBI taxonomy): Eukaryota > Viridiplantae > Streptophyta > Magnoliopsida > Lamiales > Orobanchaceae > Phtheirospermum > Phtheirospermum japonicum. The sequence continues at coordinate 431,002 of BMAC01001026.1, read as the reverse complement.
TAATTACTAAATGAGAGATTAGTTTATAATTTTCCAAATTACTCATCCCATATAAATTATGCAAAATTCCAGACTACTTGTTCAATTCATAAAACCATAAAAGACAATCCCATACTACTAAGTAGTTTATTATTAGATATTGCAGAGTAGTTTGTAATTCTTCAAACTACTCATCCAAACAAGCACAACACATTGGAAACTACTCATTCAAGGCATGGACTAAGAAAATTACTGAGTAGTTTGTAATTTTTCAAACTACTCACCCAAACTAGCACGGCGCCATATATTGGAAACTACTCATTCAATCCCCAACTGAGAATATAAAATTCTAACTCAGTTCTAAACTCTCTTGTGAAAAAGGGACAACTCAGTTTTCATACATTCAAAACTACTCTTGGGAACTACACAGTTTTCATACATTCTTCTAACTACTCATCCAAACTAGAACAACACAGCGGGTGTTGGAAACTACTCATTCAATCCCAAACTAAAAATATTATAGAGTAGTTTGTAATTATTCAAACTACTCACCCAAACTAGCACGACGATATATATTAGAAACTACTCATTCAATCCCAAACTAAAAATATTCCAGAGTAGTTTGTAATTATTCAAACTACTCACCCAAACTAGCACGACGGCATATATTAGAAACTACTCTTTCAATCCCAGACTGAGAATATAAAATTCTAACTCAGTTCCAATATCTCTTGTGCAAAAGGGACAACAACAGCAAACTGCACCAAAATTACTGATGCATAATTGCAACACAGTTTTCATACATTCAAAACTACTCTTAACAAAAAAAAATGAATTAATAAATAAAAATTATCTACTCCTACATAATGACTAAGTAGTTTACAATTTCGAAATCAGAGAGTAGTTTCTAATTATGCAACATTTTCACTAGTAAGAGTAGACAAGAATAAATCAATTGAAAAGAAAACATATCTACTCCTACGATTTCGAAAACACTTGCGACATAAAAATTGAAGCTAGGACAAAAAAATTACTTAACCAAATAATTTCTAAACTTACTTGGTAGGTTGATTCCTCTTCGCCCTACTCGTCATATGGCCACGGTTATTTATACCCGAACTGTTAAACTCCAAATGGAAGAGATTGTGCAATTATTGCTTCGCCTAGAACAGACACTCGAATCTCTCGCACAGGCCATGAACGAGGATTTGATTTGGGAACAGAAATATCAGAGGATACGGTGGATTTTATGGAAGCAAACTGACTGGGATTTTGTGAGAGTTTTTTCAGTTTACAAGGTGATTTTCAAAGATCAATTTCCGTGAATTAAGGAATGCGATTTGAACCGGCTGTAGTTTGGAATTTTACTTTCGCAGCTTTGAATTCCGCAGGTAGGGGGTTTGATATGGACGGAGGTTCAAAAGAATCAGTTTGGGATTTTGGTCGAGTAGTTCTAACGATCCCGATTCTACTTTCCATTTCTTGGTGGCAGGTTTTTTTCTTGGGTTTCGAGAAAATAAAATTTTTGTAAAAATGCATCAATTAAGGTTGATTGACAAGAAAGAGAAAAGTTCTCTAGCGTGGCATACCGGTAGCAATATGACAGGGTAATATTGTCTACACTTAGAATCTTAGGATTTTTAGAAAAAATTTTTAATTTGGTAGGACTAGTTGGGAATTTTTTTACTTCTTTTGGAGTAGTTGGGAAATTTCCCATTATAATATTATACATATATATTACATATTATAATTATTATATATTATTTATAATTATATATAAATAAATATTATAAATTATATTATAATTATATATCAATAAATGTTATATATTATATTATATTAAAATTATAAATATATAAATATATTATACATGTATA
>BMAC01001026.1:418451-429121 GCA_014905375.1 Phtheirospermum japonicum | reverse complement strand
CAATAAACAATACACCACCACCTCCCGCCGGCCACCCCCACCGCCGCTGCTGCTGTCCGGCCGCCGCCGCGCGCGCCGCCGCGGAAAATTTTTCCGGCGAATTTTTTTTTTTTTTGCCCAGGAAATATAAAGTTAGAAATCTCACTATAAAGTAAGAAATTTTTAATAAGAAATTTTCTTACTTTTTCATACATAAAGTATGAGATTTTCACTATAAAGTAAGATTTTTTTTTTTTTTTTTGAACATAAATTAAAAAAATCTTTATTTTAGAAAAATAAAGTAAGAAATTTCACTATAAAATAAGAACTTTTCCTACTTTTTCGAATATAAAATAACAAACTTTCTTACTTTAAAGGATATAAAGTAAGAAAATTTTATTAATTTTTGAACATAAAGTATGAAATTTCACTATAAAATAATAATATATAATTTGTATTAAATAAGAAAATACATAATAATAATTTGCTATTAAGCAAAGAATTTTTTTCTCTATTTTTTTGGCAAAACAAAAGTGTGTAATAAGTAAAAAAAAAAAGTAATAAGTAAGAAATACATAACAACATTTGCACATCAAAGCAAGAAACTTTTGCAATCAAATAAAATACTTTTTGTCATCAAGTATGAATTTTTGGACATTAAATAAAAAATCTGTTACATATAGTAAGAAATTCGGACATATAGTAAGAATTATTTTTTGGACATTAAGTAAAAAATGTTTGGACATATAGTAAGAAATATTTGCACATATAGTAAGAAATACATAAATATAGTAAAAAATTCAGAAAACCTATTACATATAGTAAGAAATTCGGATACGGACATATAGTAAGAAATTCAGACATACAGTAAGAAATTTTGGGTAGAAACAAAGAAAAACGCCGAAAATAAATTCCGACAGCCGGAAAATATTTTCAAATGATCAGGAAAGAAAATGTGACCGAAAAAAAATTCCGGCGGCCGAAGGCGGCATGTGGCGGCCGACGGCTAACTTTATATTTGCTTGGCCAAAAAAATAAATTTCGCCGGAAGATTTTCCGGCGGCAGGTGGCAGCAGGTGGCGGTGGTTGGCGGGAGGTGGTGGTGTATTGTTGTTATTATTATTATTATTATTATTATTATTATTATTATTATTATTATTATTATTATTATTAGCTATTTTAATAGTAAGGGTATTGTGGTATATTCATATCACAATTTTGGACTATTTGGCAAAAAGTAGGTACTATTTGACTTAAAATTGGATGAAGGACTAATTGACAAGTGGACCTCCACCTGGGGTACTATTTGACAATTTCCCCTATATATTAATAAAAAAATCGTAAATAATAAATAAAAACTAAAAGATTTAATTTACCTATGGATTAATTTCCTTCGATTACTAAAAATAATTTAAAAAATATATAAAAATTGGGTTACCGACGAAAATGTCCGTCGGTAATAAATAAAATTAAAAAAACTATGAAAATAAATTAATTAGATAAACATTAAAAAATAAATTTACCGATGGCCACTTCCGTCGGTAAGCCGTCGGTAAATAAAATAAATAAAATATAAAAAATTAACGACGCGCAAATCTACCGACGTACTACGTCCGTCCGCACGCCGTCGGTAATTTTGGCCGTTGGGAAAACCGTAAGTAATGCCGAACTTTTACCGATTGATTGTAGTCATTCGATAAATTACGTCGGCGTTCTCATGTTCTTTTATAGTGCGCATTGAGGTGCGGTTAACCGCTTGCTTTGCTAATTGATTGACACGTGAGACTTGGGGATTCGCCTTTGACCTCATTCATCTCTCTCTCTTCATTTTTTTTTTTATGCTGAGTGGGGGAGTGGGGGTTATCCCGATGATCGCACATATACTGGTTCTTATGTTGTCTTCTTTGCTCTTAATCCCATCTCTTGGTTCTTCAAGAAGCAGCGTTTTGCCCATGTTCGTCTACAAAGACCAAGTATCGAGCTATCGCAGCCGTCGCTGCTAAGGTCCCGTGTCTGCACTCTCTTCTTCGTGAATTATATGTTCAAGTTCCTTCTTCTCTCGTTGTTTATAAAGATAACATTGGGGCCACATATCTCTGCGCCAATCCGATTTTTCATTCTCATTGAAACACATTGCCATTGATTTACATTTTGTTCGTAATCTTGTAAAGACTTCCCAACTCCGTGTCTCGCATGTTTCTTCGACCGATCAATTGGTTGATGGTCTTATTAAACCTCTCTCATCCTCGTCTATATTTTATTATATTCAAGATTGGTATTTTTCCGGTTTACCATCTTAAGGGGTCCTATTATGGATAAAATATTTTTATTTATTATTTCATAAATATCTCTTTATAATTTTTTATTTTTTTGGATTTATCTTGACTAGGGCACAAACTTTATATTGGTATATATTCACTACATGATTAATGAAAAGTTTTATGAATTCTTAAAACTTCTCCATAAAAAGGAAATTACGCATAAGAGAGTCGTTACTTAGTGGCGAAATAATGATACGGTGGTGAATCAAGTACCATATGGATGGGACCCAAATGACACAGATTGATAATAGCATGAGTTCCATCAATCCTTGTTCGAACAAAATAAATTAGTGGGGTACCTTGTTCGATCAATCATATGTGGCGACGAATATTGTTATCTTGTTCGATCAATCATATGTGGCGACGAATATTGTTATCAAATTCACTACACATTGTTTGAGAGTACGTGTACTACTAAAGATTTAAAATAATACTAACGTGTTATCATTTTAAGTAACTGAAGTCTTCATACACTAGCGTTATAATTATGTTTGTTCCGGACTTCTAGATTTTGGATTGAGATTTCAGAAATCATATCACATCTCAAATAAAACACATTTTTAAAATTCAAATATAATACTATTTATAACTTACTCTATTATTCATTTTTTTTTTCTTTTTTCTTATGCCAATTAACCTTTTGAATATGTAATTCACACACACACATATATAATGTATGTATGTATAATTCGAGTGTAAAATATTAGATCTAAAATGGAGAACTAATTTGGTATACTATTCATCTAAAATAGATAAATCTCGAATTTATCTAAACTTGTAATTGCAGTGGATCATGATGGACTGCTAAAATAAGCTAGATCCCATGCTCTAAAGATGGCGTGCATCAAATATCAGGTCGGCCATTCAAGGTATAAAAACTAAAGAATAGATCGACAAAATGGGATAGTGATGTTTAAAGAAACTTATTTATCAAGATCACGTCGCATGGGTTCTCAAAGGCCCAAATAGTTATAACAGGCCGCGTAAATAAGGTGTTATATAACTGGATATGTAGAACAAGTTGTGTGGAAAAAGGATTGGGCCCTTGTGGATCGATAATAAGAAAAATATGGTAGAAGGTTTTAGGTCCCTACGTATTTGGTGATATGGGAATATGGTTTTATTGTTAAATATAGTTATGGGACACGACAGGTCAGTAACATGGTATAAGTTTTTAGATTAATACAGAAATATGGTTATTATGGCAACATAAGAGAGCGACAATCTTAATATGCGATGGTTTCCTAATTATGAAAATTGAGTTTGATTGGGAGACTGAAACCCTAGTTCGGGGCGTACGTCTCCAACATCTATATATCGGTCCCGTGACTCATTTATTTTTAAGTTGAATTATTCCTACTTTCTAGTGCTCATTTTATCAATCTTATAAGGTTACTAAGTTGAGTATTGGAGGGCCTATGCCGGGGCTGTCTGACTTGGGTTTTTATGTAGGTTGATCGTAATTCTAGAAAGCTGATTTGAAGTGGTCCGACCTCTTTCTTGGTAAGACAATTTTTGGTTGAATCAAGTGGCGTCATTCGTGGGAATACGAGTGATATCCATTCATTGAGAAAAAAAAAGTGAGGTATAACAAACATGAAGTCAAAGAACGTAGCTCCATGCGTACAAGATTTTTCCGACAAAGGAGTGGAGGATGAGGACACAATTAATATAATGGCTTTCAACAAGCAAATACCTACTATGGGCATAGAGAACCAGGAAGCAAACAACACACCACAACAGGCGATGACGGGAACAAGGACCTGGAGACTACCACCCCAAAAGGGTCAAGGAAGAAAGGAACCATGAGTGTAGGATTAGAGGAGTGGGATCAGATGCCAGGACAACACCTCCATAATATAAGGAAGGGGATGTTACAAATCTATTTAATGTAATACCATCGGATTCTATGCAATACCATCGGATTCCCAACATCTAATCATGGATACCAGGGTCACTAGTGGCGAAGAAGATGGCGAGCCAGGGGTTGATAGTTACAAATAAAGAAATATGGAGAATCAAAATGAAGTCACACGACCTCCCCGTGCAAATAAATCTCAAAACAAGAGGACATCCATCTAGGTTGGAACCACTTAGACCGGCTAAGCAAGGAAGGAAGCAAAAGGAAATTGAGCCATAACTATTAGACGAAGAGGAAGATTCGGAAGAAGATCATGAGGAGGAAGAATATGAAGAACCTCAGGGAGAAGTGAATAACCAAGGGAGATCCTGGAGAAAAGGCGAAAGATGAGGATGATCAAGCACCCTTTACTACTAGAGAAATACGAGACATGCAAGCAGCACTAAAACAGAGAAAGATCAGGGACACCCATTATTAGAAGAGATATTGAAGGCTTCATTGACCAAGGGGTATATGGGACTTGATTTTTTCTATGATGGATTGTCGGATCCAGTTCGGCATGTACAACATTTTGAGAATGAGGCAATACTGTTGTAGATTATAGACGCGGTTGCATGTTGAGCATCTTTGCCTAGCTTACAAGGATTAGCACTAAATTGGTTCCATTAGATCGCCCCAGGACATATATCCAGTTTTATAAAGCTAAAATCTTTTTTTTTTTTGATGCATCTTGCCAGTACAAGAACACATACCAAGACATTCAGGTCATTATTTGCCATAATTCAGAAAAAGGAGGAGTCATTGAAGGATTACGTTGCTAGGTTTACGAGAGCCAATCTAGAGGTACCTACCACTAAGAATGTGATGAAGGTGGGATGCTTAGTCTAAGGATTGCGTACAGGGTTACTCACAAATTCACTGGTCAAGCGGCCTCCTCTAATATTTGAGGAAGTGCTAGACAGGAGTAGAAAGTATATCCACATGGACAAAGCTGAAGAAGAAGGACGTTAGAGATTTTCTTATAAGTATGACTATTAAGAGAGGCCCCCAACTTAGATGGCAGAACCTAGAATAGATCCACGTCAACAAGCAAGGTATTTTCTATGCCGATAGAAGACCAGAGGAGACCTAGTGTGAGAATTGACAAACAATTTCCCAAGCAATCCCGAGGAGTTTTCATTGAAGGAGTCACGAGACAAAGTATTTTCAATAATAAAAGGCAACGACTTAATGTTTTAAGGTGGCCAGAGGATTATACCGAGATACCTACTAAGCCCAAATCACAGTATTTTTGCAGGTTCCATAATAATTATGGGCATTCTACGGAGAGATGCCGTCATTTGAATGAAGAAGTTGAAAGGCTGATCAAACCAAGCCATTAGAAGGATTTCATTTACCAAGATAAGGTATGAGGACAAAGGCGGTCACTTCCGGGACCCCCTCCCCCCCCCCCCCCCCAGGAGTGTTCTCCTTGGGGACAAAACAGGCGGGACAAGGAGGAATGCAGGGGGTGCTAGAAGGTCGGGAAGAGAATTGGAAGCCCGATAACAACAATAGAAGAATTAACATGATTTCAAGTGGGACTTCATTTTATATAGGTTCAGAGCTATTGGAAGATTCTAAGGTTGGGTCATTACTAGGGTTTTGAGAATCAGTATTCAAGGAGGTGTCTAAAAAAACAATAGAAGAAAAATAAAGGAACATGGAGAAAATGAAGAAGAAATGAATATTTTATAAGTACTGGCATAAATAGAAGTATAATTAAAGTAATCAAAAGTAAAGGAGAAAACTCACCCATGATAGAAGATGATGGGATGATGATGCAAAGGTTCTGTTGAAATTGTGTTTAGAAAGATCGAGGTACTTCAATGGCGAATGTGAAATGTGGTTGCTGACGAAGATTAAAATAGGGAATTACGGTAAAATATGGGAGTTGAAATGGTATTTATATGGGCTCAATGAATATAGACCATTCATTTTTTGGGCCCACGGGATTAAAGTAAATTTTATGTGGCGGGGGGAAATGAAACATATCCTCCAGAAACAATGATGAGTAGAATTTATGGCATAATGTCCGAGATTATTTTGGCAGCTATGGTGAAACGGAGGAGGTTTCCAACACGCGAAATTTAATGATCAAGTGACATTTATTATTTTACAGTTTTATATTATATCTAATTTTTTATTTATACATTTATGTTATACTTTTGTACATATTTTGAGTCATGTTTGAGTCTTTTTACCGTCTTTTTAGGTTAAGAATAAGCTATTTTGCATGATTTGCATTTTTTGGCCTTTTGCTCAACTTTTGGACTTTTCATTCAATAATTGGTCATTTTGGGCCCTTTTTCTTGTTTTTCTCCTACAGCTGAGTCACTTGACAAAACCGTGAGATGAAGACAAAGGATTCAACACTCAAAACAGCAAAACAACACTTGTCCGATCGGATGAGCCCACTAACAGAATGGATTGACCTTCAAAGCACGCACCGATCGGATAAGCTCTACGTCCGACCGGACAAGAAGACAGAAACTTTCATCTGATCGGACTCATGAACAATCCGATTGGACTTATACGTTACAAATGCAGATTTTTGGGATTCTTCAGTTACGAAACGGCTTTTGAGCCTTTAAAACTCAGAAATTCTCAGAGAAGACCCATCCTTTCATCCTTAGACTGGATCATATACCATTGGGAGAGATAATTGACAACTTCCTCAACCTTTGACTTATAGCCCTTACGGCAAATTCATTTAGAAGTTCGATTGGTCCGTGATAACCGCTGGAGACGGAGGTTCGTGACAAACTTTCAGGATTCAGTGAGATTCATTTTATCCCCGGAATAGCTGGATTTAGCAAGGACTCATCATAGTGTCATGATAGAGTTTTCTCACGATTTAGTAAACTCTAAACCTTTATCTTGTTAATTAGTTTGGTAATTCATGTTAGATGGTAATCTTGTGATGCTATGTTTGGTAGTAAACTCTAAACCTTTATCTTGTTAATTAGTTTGGTAATTAATGTTTGATAGTAATCTTGTGATGTTAAGTTTGGATATTTCTTTTGAATCGTTTATGATTAAGTTCTTGTGAACAATTTGGTGATGAATTGCTTATTGTTAATTAGTTGATTCATATTACCGTGATTTGGATGTTTGGGAATAGTTTGTTCTAGTTAGAATTACTTTTAGATAACATTTGGTGAATGCATATCTATTATTTGATGAATTGTTTAAATGATTGTTGGTGTAACGGTCTTTAAGTCGAGTAAGAATAGTTAATTGTTGAGTTCGTGAATCGATTAACGACTCTTGCGAAGAGGTTGACACCCTCGAAGCAAGATAGGTCTTTAGTCGAGTTTTCTTAAATTAAGTTCTTTCAAAATTTTCGGAACTAAAACCCCCTTTGTTCGTGTGTTTAGAATTTAGAACTTGTGTTTTGTTAATAATAAATATCGTTGACTCCGTATTTCCACTCCTCGAGAGAATCTACCCTGTTTAACTTGCCAGTCTACGAGTGACCCCGTTCTCTTGTGGGCGAACTAACTTGTTTTCAAACATAAACGCGCATGGCTTAACTTGGATTTAGTTTTAAAACATAAAAGTTCGGATCAAAATTTGGTGCTGTTTTCGGGGAGTGGCAAAGGTGTTAACGAAGTTTATTCGTGTTAAATCTATGTTTGTTACGTTTATTTTTGTTTTTGGTTTACCACTCGATGCGTTGAGATTATTTTTTGTTTATGCTAGGTCGTAGAGGCCTAAGAGGTGAACTTACGGCATTCATAGATAACATCGAACGAGTGGGAAGACCAAGGCAACTTTTTCCTTCCCCCGACGGGAATCAATACGAAGCAACTCAAGCCATCATGTCGACCAATCCACTAAATGGCGGCCGAGGAAACAAATGGAGAGGATGAAGAACAAATGGTCGAGGAAGAGGGCAAGACAATCGTAACCCTCCTCGCGATCAACCATATGGCATGCCACCCGAAGATGACATGCAAAATCAAGATCAAAATCCACAAAATGATATTCGGAATGAAGATGCACGAACATTTGCTCAAATCGAAAATCAAGAGCATGATCGTGACAAAGAACCAAGAGGACACGAAGTCCTTGAACATGTTAACCCTCTGGTGCACAACAGGGTACCATAACCCCATGATGACCGCCTTGTCATGTGGCCAGAACAACCAGTCGATCGAATGCCACAACATTTCTGAAACCGAGAGGAAGCCCGAGCCTTCAACGCATGGGAAAATTAGAGATTCAAAGACAACCATGTTGGAAATGGCAGACCCCATCCCCGAGACAACCAACAAAATCATTTAGAATTCGAGAACCAAGCACCAGGAACGAATCATTTCAGAAATGGAAGAAACAAACAAATGTACCGTGTTTGGCAAAATGACGAGTACGACCAACCTTATGAAGATGAGAAACTCAATTTGAAAAATGGTTATGGTGGAGGAAGAAACTTTCTTGGAGGCCGAGGGCAACGATATCCAAACGAACGCTGACAAGGAGACCTCGTGTGCCCAACCATTGGCCCATATAGTTCAGCTATGGTCCTAGGCCCCACGGCCCGAGACTACGAGTTGAAGTCTAAAATTGTTAACCAATTGCCAACCTTCTATGGAATGCCGAATGTAGACCCGCTTAATTTTATTCGAGAATTTTACGTGGCGGTGTCCAGAATTCCAGCATTTGGATTAAACGAGAATCAGCTCGGGATGAGGTGTTTTCCAAGTAGCTTGAAGGACAAAGCCAAACAATGGATTCTGTCATTGCAACCCAATTCACTAACTAATTGGGATATGGTGTTTAAAAAGTTCGTTGGCAGATTTTATTCGGCTCAAAAGACGGCCAAACTAAGGAGAGGAATCACCAATTTCGAGCAAATGGGTGGCGAATCATTCCATAAAGTATGGGAATGATACAAAGGACTTCTACAAGCATGCCCACGTCACAACAATAGTCCCGAGATGGTCAAAAACTATTTCCATGAAGGATTATTGCCAAACTTTAAGCAACAAGTTGAGAACAAGGCCGACGACTTTGGAGACTTAACCACGATGGAGGCATGGGGTTTGTTTGAACTTTTAGGTGAAAAATCAAGGCAAATGAGTTCCAGACCAAGGAAAATTAGAGTGAATGAAGTATCGGCATCTAAAAGGAAGAGTAGCAAACTTGAGGAGCTTACGAAACAAGTGGCATTGTTTGCAGGAACGATGACGCGCGAGAAGGAAACGACGCAACCATCACACGAAATGTGTGGAATTTGTGGAGCATTTAAACATGGAGAATGTCGTACAACAATTCCAATCCAACAACAAATTTGGTCAAAAGTTCACTAAACTTACAACTCGTACAATCCGACTATCTGAGACCATCCGAACCTTAGGTATGGACCGGTGAGTCCCAACTACGTACCATCGCCCAAACAAACGGATCCTCAATATTTGGCGCCACCACCAAATAAAAGTCAAGGAGGACCGAGCAATTACAACTCCTATCAAAACAAGGGCCAAGGTAGTTATCAACAACGTTTTCCGCAGAGGCAAGGTCAACCACAATATCAAGCTCCGCCATAACAACAACAAGCTCCAATACCCCAAGATTCTGACAAAGAGTTGCGACTTTGGAGACAAAGGCAAGAGATGGAAATGCTACGCAATTGAGAAAAAACCCTTCGAACCATCGAGAAGAATAATCGAACGAAGAAACAAATGGAATAAGTTGGAGATGATGATAGGGCAACTTTCTGCGTCAGTGGCTAAACTCGGATCCGATCCCACAAAACTCCCCAGTCAACCAGAACAGTCAATGGCCATACATGTGCTACGGGGAGGCAAAAAAGTCAATAACAGAATTGGAGTGACGGAAAGGGAGGATCATAATGATGAACATATTTTAAAGGAAAAATAAGCCAAGGAATCCGACCGGATAGGGCAAAATGTAATTCAATATAGGAGACCTCATCAATATATGTAATTCAAAAAATTAGGGTAATTCTACAAAATGTAATCCATTCTAACTACTTACGGAAAAGTAATCACTAAAGAATTCAATGACACAAATAGTATTTACTCTCTAAATATTTGTTTTTTAAGTGTTGTTTAATTTTTCACTTGATCATAATTATAATGAATTCATTTATATTTTTAAAAATATCACATCAATATTTTTAATAATTATAAAATCCTAAAAAAATGTTAATCATATAAATTAAAACTAAAAAGGGAAAATTGTCAAATAGTACCCCAAGTGGAGGTCCATTTGTCAATTAGTCCTCCATCCAATTTTAAGTCAAATAGTACCTACTTTTTGCCAAATAATCCAAAATTGTGATATGAATATACCACAATACCCTTACTATTAAAATAATAATAATAATAATAATAATAAAATGGGTCCACCACCTGCTGCGACCACATTTGATGAATTTGATTGAATTAATTTTGCTAGGGTAATTTATTTATAAATTGTAATAGAGCAGTTAAATTTCACAT
>BMAC01001026.1:403273-418426 GCA_014905375.1 Phtheirospermum japonicum | reverse complement strand
TACTGTTTATACTGACATGTTAAAGATTAAAGGAAAAAAACTTTAAATTAATGTTGATACTACCTGTTTCCACGGAAAAGACATTAAGGCTGGCGTGATATTTATTTGTTTGATCGAAAATGTGTTGATCGAAAATGTTGATACAGTCGAAGAACTTTAAATTAATGTCCAACATGCAGACAATTATCAAACTGATGCATGCGTGCATGGTTGTCTGGGTCATTACTCATTATATGATTGATTAATCGCTTTACGTCATTATATGATTGATCGATTGGTGAATAGTTAAAGGAAAGAATTTTAAGAAACTATCAAAAGTTTCAAATTTCTCTGGAGGCTCCAAATAATCCAGTCAGTACATCCTTTCTTTTAGTCAATACTTATGTTCATTTACTGTTGATACTTAAGTTAATTCAATGCCGATTCAGTAGGTTTTATTTTTGGATAGTTTTATTACATAACTAAGAAACAATCTACATTTGAGAGATTATAATTATTCTTTGTGTAATAATGAACAAAGGGTTCTCACTCAATGCAAAAGATTGAAACAATGTAAACCTATTAATCACTTTCTATATTTATGATGTATTGGTTTTCTGTTTGTGGAGTATGTGTTTTTGTGCTATGAAGTATTGGTTTTCTGTTTGTGGAGTATGTGTGTTTGTGCTATGAAGTATTGGTTTTCTGTTTGTGGAGTATGTGTTTTTGTGCTATGATGTATTGGTTTTCTGTTTGTGGAGTATGTGTGTTTGTGCTCTGAAGTATTCGTTTTCTGTTTGTGGAGTATGTGTGTTTGTGCTATGAAGTATTGGTTTTCTGTTTGTGGAGTATGTGTTTTTGTGCTATGAGGTATTGGTTTTCTGTTTGTGGAGTATGTATGTTTGTGCTCTGAAGTATTCGTTTTCTATTTGTGGAGTATGCGTGTTTGTGCTCCGATGATATTGGTTTTCTGTATGTGGAGTATGTATTTTTGTGCTATGAAGTATTATGTTTTTCTGTTTGTGTAGTATGTGTATTTATGCTCTGAAGTATTGGTTTTCTGTATGTGGAGTATGTGTTTTTGTGATATGAAGTATTGTGTTTTCTGTATGTGGAGTATGTGTGTTGGTGCTCTGAAGTATTTTTTTTTTTTTAATTTTAACCAGATGATTCTTGGCCTGTAAGGGAGAATAGTGATTTCAAATGCGTATTTATGAGGAAGTATATGAAGTCATCTGGTGACATGAGTCGGAAAGAGAAAGACGTTGTTGATTACTGTCTTTCCCATCGAAACATATCTGAAAAAATTAAAAAGTGCAAAATCTGGACAATATGACGCATTCAAAATTGAAGAATGTGTTGTATGAAAATCTACAGAATACTGTGGTAAGCTATCTGGATCATATTTTAGACTTTTTTTTTCAATTGAAGGTAAATGTATATGTGTGAGTACAATTTCTGATTTGAATTTTTACAGAAAACCCAAATGGCTATTTTCCTTGAAGAGAAAAAACACCCGAAAGCAGGCGATATTGAGCAGTACATTGTTGAAGATGTTCGTTTCGCGTGGAAGGGATGTGCTGGGGCCAATGGGGACTGTGGTATCTTCCTTATGAATCACATGGAATTTTTTAGGGGACATCCCTATGAAAATCCAAATTTGAAAAAAGTAAGTACACTTGTTATACATAAGTTCCGCTTTTAATTTGAAAAGGATAGGTAAATTTATTTTTTTTGTGTGTGTTTTTTGTAGCGTGATGAGAGACGTTTGTTGAGAGCCAAGTATTGTGCAACACTTCTCTTGAGTGATGTCAATCACATGAAGAATCAGTTGGAGAAAGATGTACTCGATTTCTCCAATTCCAGGAAGTAGAGGAGTTGGCCATGGGCAGAAAAACATGTCTTGGTTCTTGTGCGTTTTCTAGGAAGTAGAGAAGTAGGAAGTATTTGTGAATTTTTTAGCCTTTGACATGTTAGGTCTCTGCACGTACAATTGTTGTAGTGTTTTGCAAGTTCTGAAATGTAAAATGTGGATGGTATTAGGTTGTGCATACCAATGTGTTGGTTCTTGTGCTGCGAGGTATCGATATTTGTAATACAATGTATTTCAAACCTAATGACATGTGTTGGTGTTTAACATGAATAGCTTAGCTCCTTTGCTTCTTTCTTTTTCTCTTCTTTCTGCTCTGTATTTCTTTCTTAAGTGGTAGGTGACGTCGTAAGAAGTATTAGGTTTTTTTTACACTGCAAGGAAACCAATACTCCCGGACACAATAACCAATACTCTTCTGTCCAGAAACTAATACACTAACCAAGATGCTAGTGTTTGTAATGCAATGTGCTAGTTTTTCACATGAGAAGCCTAGATACCCTGCTACATTCGTTAACACACGATAAGGTATTGATTTATGAGCAACGGTGTATCTATAAAAAAATGTGACCGGAAAAAAAAATCCGGCGGCCGAAAAATTTTCCGGCCATCGGGCGGCGGCGGGTGGCGGCCGGCGGCTAACTTTATATTAGATGGGCAAAAAAAAAAAAAAATTCTCGCCGGAAAATTTTCCGGCGACCGGCGGCGCGCGGCGGCGGGTGGCGGCGGCCGCAGGTGGCGGCAGACCAATGAATTGAACTGTAAGAACAAAGAACCTTGATATAACTTAAACACAAGGTTCTCTGCCTTCAATTAAACAAATCATTTTCCAATCAGAAAGCATTAATTCCAAACGAATGCAAAACAAACACTTTATTTACAGGGTTATCGCCATTAAAATTCAAAAAGCACCAAGCCCAAATTCGATGCACTTACCTCGGTTTTCTTGATGGCGCCGGTTCTCGGAGGTTTGTGGCAGTTGAGTCGTGTGGTGAGGCGGTGAGGCGGTGTTGAGGCACCGTGTGTTGTGCGGTGGTGAAGAGAGCGCACGAGTTGTTTTCGAAATTCCTTCGAGTGAGAGAGCGGATTTGGGCTGAGATGAACAGGGAATCCAGCAAAGTCAGCGGAGAGGGAGACAGATATGGCTTGGACGGCYCTCCAGAGGTCGGCGATGGAGAGGTGAAGACGGCGATGGAGAGGTGGCGACGAATTAGGTATTATTGTGAGAGATTGGTGTTGGAGGAGAGAATAAGTGAGTTTGATGGGAAGCAAGGTTAAATTGGTAATTGTACAATTGTGTCTGGAGTACTTGGCATTTTCTAAAACTAGTTGGGGTATTTGACAAAGACATTTTTCTAGGGGGAGTATTTGGCAATTCCCCCAAAAATGGAAAATTGGTTAAAATAAATATAAATAATATAAATAATTTATAATAGTTATTTAATAAAACTTAAAAAAATAAAATTACTTAATCATAAGTAATTAAGTAAAGAAGTTAAATAAAAGTATTTTAAAATAATAATATAAGTCGTTAAAAATTATAAAGTAAAATAAATAATTATATAAATAAAAATATA
Source organism: Phtheirospermum japonicum (assembly GCA_014905375.1). Taxonomy (NCBI): domain Eukaryota; kingdom Viridiplantae; phylum Streptophyta; class Magnoliopsida; order Lamiales; family Orobanchaceae; genus Phtheirospermum; species Phtheirospermum japonicum. Next base: position 415,000 of record BMAC01001026.1, on the reverse strand, counting down.
TAATCATGAGTAATTACTTAATATATTTAATAAAGAAAATAAAATAGAAAATATTTAGAATTTTTTTAAGGGTAATAGAGGGAAAATAAAATTATTTGAAAAAAATAAAAGAAGATGCGAAAACAATATATATATATATATATATATATATATTAGGGGATTTGAACACCAAACCTAAATGTTAGAGGAAGACACTAAAACCACTACACTAGAACTTGTACTCTGGTGAGTGTCTATTGCTTCCATTAAATTGGGATCGCAAATGACTCGAATTAAATATTAAAATATTTGATTAGTGTTTGACATATTCAACAAGTATTTGTATTCGTTGATATATGAATTTGAATATTGATTAGAATTTAATTCGAATAATGTATTTGTATTCGAACTACAACTTGAATAAAGAATTTATTTTCTAATAGTAAGAATGTCAATTAAAACTTCAAATAAATATACCTGTAAACGAATGAAAATATATAAATTAAAATTATATGACCACTCCATAAGTTCTCTTAATATTATATTTTATAAACTAAAATATCATTATTCATAAATAAGTGTCATTTTTTTAACCCTACATAACTTACATTGATTGATTCCATTTACACTTTAAATAAGTTTTGGCTTTCATGTTTAGATATTATATTAATCATGATAAGTTTGATAAAAGATATTTAATAAATTCGGATAAAAATTATTTAAAAAATCAGAAAAAACAAAGAATATTGTAAAATGATATAAAATAAATTAGAAAAAATAATTACGTAGCTCATTAACATATATTTCTTTTCTAAATAACTATTCAATAAATTATGAAACAAAAAAATACAAAAAAAAATAAAAAAAAATTTATAATATATTACTAAATAAATCTCGAAGCTTGAAACCAAAAAGCATATGATAACTTATAATTTAAATTCATATAATTATTTTATAAATTTGAAAAATAAAAGACTTAAAGATATTATAGACTATTAGTATAAGTCCTTAAAAATCATTAATTAATTTCAATAAATTTAAAATAATTAATATTTAATCATTACTTAATATATTTAAGAAAATAAAAACATAACATAAATTTAATAAATTATAATAAAATAAATCTCAAATACTTTTAAACCGGAAAAAATATAAAAATGTTTGATTAACTACTAGATAATTATAAAAAAAAAAATGTTATAAAAAAAACTACTAAATAAAAAAACGAAAAAAAAAATGTATTCAAAAATAAAATGTTGGGTCACAAAATTATTTGACAATTTTTTTTAACAAAATATAAATGTTATAATATAGTATTAATCTAATCCCAAAACTTAAAATAAGCAAATTATTTATAAACTATTGTTTAAATTTATAATTAATTAATAAATATGAAAATTAAAAATAATTAAACTAATATAAAATATTAATATAAGTCGTACAAAAAAATTATAAAGTTATTTAAATGAATATATAAAATAAGTATTTTACATGAGTAATACTTAAAGTACATTTATTTATTTTATAACATTCATTTATTCAATTTTTGGTTTTCGAAATAATTATTTAGCAGTTAATCAAACTTTTTTATATTTTTATTCGATATAAAAGTATTTTGAGATTTATTTTATTATACTTTGTTAAGTTTAAGTTATATTTTTATTTTCTTATATATATTAAGTAATTACTAAATATTTATTTTTTAAAATTTATTGAAATTACTTTATGATTTTTAATGACTTATATTAATAATATATAATATTTCTAAGTCTTTTATTTTTCAAATTTATTGAAATAAGAACTTTAATTATATATATTAAACTTAAATAATAATAATAAAACTAATAGTAATAAATTATTTATGTTTGAATTAATCAAATTAAATTAATAAACTTGTAGTAATTAGTCATAAATTACTAGATATAAATATCCATAAATAATTATTTCGTCATAAAATTAAAAATATTTTATTATAATGATTATATTATTTATAATTTATTTTTGTTATGACCTCAATAGTTTMGATTTTATTTCTTACACCAAATAATTTTATAAGAGTAATTACTTCTTTTTTATCTCATAACTTGCCATTAAAAATATAATTTATTTACAGGGTAATTACTATTATGTATCTATAGTATATTCGTCTTGCGTTTATAATACCTAACACATTTTTTGAGTGAACATAGTACATGTAAGTATACGAATTTGCAGTTTTAGTGCAGCGAACAACCTGTTGGATATCAGATGAGGCGGTTCATAAGATAAACTATCTCAAAAGATTTTAAATTGATGGGGGTGAAATATTCACCACACGTAAGGCGATTTTAAATAAAATCGCTGCTAAAAATAATTATTTAATATATTTATTATTTTAAATAATTTTCAAAATGAAATAAAGTTATGAAGAACTTTTACCATAAATTAAAGATTAAAATTATATTATAAAATAAGAACTTTATAAAAATAATAAATAAATAAGAAAAAGTTACGAAGTCAGTTAAATAAAAAATACTTCTTTCTGATTAATTATTAATAAAAAAATTAAATGAAATAATGTGGAAAAATAATATATATATATATATATATATATATATATATATAATATATATATAAATCAAGTAAAAATATATTTAAATTATAATAAAACTCTAATTGTAATAAATAGTACTTGTAATAATTTTTTATAACATTCATTATTATCTTTCTCGCTCCCACCCTCATAAACCCCTCCCCCCTCCCCACTTCGCACACGTTTCTTCTCCTTTTATTCTCTATCTAAACCCTAAAAAGCATCTGATCATCTTTTCCAATTACCCAACCACCATTAGAAGACATATCTGAAATTAGGGTTCGACCCGTACAGAGCTGGCACCTCTCAAATGTCATCGACCCTCAGCCCCCACCTTCTTCTCCCTCGGCTTCAAGCTCGGGTACATCACCGCCTCCCTATCGCCGCTATGTGCCAGCCCGAGCAGATGCCCGATTTCGTGCGTCTCCACCGATTCCAAGTCCACGGCGTTCCTAGCCATCTCCTCCACAAAGTCCACCGCCCACATCTCCTCCGCGTCGAGGTGGAATGGCCCGCTCTCCGGCGAGAACACGTGGGCCCGAACACCGAGGACGCCGTCGAATGCCTCGCCGTCGCCGAGGTAAAACCCTATCCTAATAATTTTGTGCCCATTCAAGAGAGTTTTCCTTAATGTTTGGTTATGCCACAACAATTATAAGGGATGACAAACAAATGTAACTATTTATTTTGTAACTGGTCTGAGGTGATTTTTTTGAAGGGGTTCGATTTAGATCAATCGAAGAGACAAATTTGTTGGACCTTGTTTTTCCCAAACCCAGGTGCCAGGGATTGGTCATTGCAACTGGCTGTCTTTTACACATCTGGGGAAGTGTCTGAACAGTGGCTCTGGGTAAAATTGATTTGTTGTTGTTGATGATGGTGGTGGTTTGGGACATTTATCTTGGTATGGATGTATGTCCTGATAGGCATAATATGATGTCTTTTGTCGAAAATACCCTCTTGCAGGTTTTATAGGTAACTCAACTTCTGTCAATATTTAATATTCTTCCACTGTAAAAAAAGGCAATTGTGAGAAATAACTTGTGTTATTTTCATTCAAGTTCATCTTTATCACATTGTCTGTATTATGTTCAAGCAATGGCTTATATTATCATCTTTATCGCATTGTCTGTATTATGTTCAATTTTGCTATGCATACTAATCCATGCGGGTTAGACAATAGACTAATTATTTGATTGTGGTAAGTTTAAGTTTCCTTTCAGTTCCCTGCTATGGATTATCTTTCCTGAATGCCTAGTCCATAATGGAAGAACAAGAATTCATCTTCATGTTTTGCTTGTTTCAGGAGAGAAAACTTACGGATGAAATAAAGCAGCTCGAGAGAGATATCTAGAGCAGGATCATTGGACTCCACGAATGTGACCGGGATCACTTTAGCCCAGTGCGCAAAAGCCCATTTGAGCTCTCCTCTTAAATCGCCCTTGCTCAGAGAAGCGATTATATATCTCCACGCCACTTAGGCAACCCGGCAAAATACTCATATTTTTTTCCTCCTTTAAGGTGTTCTATGAAATGTCTCCTACGCCACACCTTGGGGACATTATTTTAGTGAGTGTGTTAGAATCGAGCTTTTTAGTAACTGGAAGGCCTAACTTTTGTTGATACTTGGTAATTGCTAGCTAGCTCGAGATTCAAATCGAATATATCGGTCGAATTTGCAATATATTCCGTTTCTAAGTAGCTAAACTTGTGTAAATGTTTCTTGAGTTTAGAAATACCATTGATGAGATTGCCTTAAAAAAAAGAAAGAAAAAAAACATGGTGTGCCTCCTACTCAGGGCAAGTTGGATTTTTATTTTCCCTTTCTTTTTTTTTTTTAAATTGTGGATTTATTCGAGTTTGGAATTGACCAATTTGTTTATGGATTGTGCACGGTGTGCCTCCTACTCAGGGCAAGTTGGATTTTTATGTTCCCTTTCTTTTTTTTAAATTGTGAATTTATTCGAGTTTGGGATTGACCAATTTGTTTATGGATTGTGTGGCGCGTAGGTTACTCGCCGGAGCGTATCCGAAAGAGGAATATCCGCCGCAGGGATACCCACAATAGGGATACCCTCCCCTGGGATATCCGTAGCTGTACGAGTCTAATATTCATTATTATTGTTATTATTATTATTATCATTATTCACCTGCACATACTAATTATGTTTAGTCTAATAATTACAAGTTTTATAAAATTATYTTTCAAAACTGCAAATACCTCTAACATTGTTACAAATATATGCTGTTGTCGTCTCCTGAATGCATGTTATTGAAGCACGCTTTGGAAATTCATTGCTTATAATCAAGCCGGCTGCGAAGGAATCTGATTTTGCCTTGCATTTTTGGTATTTTCCCTCATTATCCTTGTTTATCTCATTTTAAATAAATTGCACCTGACTTTGATTTTGTTCCGGGAACAATAAAAAAAATAAAAAATATATCAAGTCAATCCAAAAAAAGGGGGAAAGATCAAGTGACAGACAACATGCTAGCTCACCCAATCAGAGAAATGGGGGTGGAGAAGGAATTGCTACGAGCCGGTACCGGCCCGAAACTTATCGCAGGTCAAAACTTCACCGTTCACTGCACCGACTTCGGCAAGAATGGCGATCTCGCCGAAAAGTTCTAGAGCACCAAAGATCTAGGACAGAAGCATTTCTCTTTCCAAATCGGCAAGGCAATCTTATTAAAGGGTGGGATGAAGTTAGGAATGCAAGTCGGAGAAGTTTAGTTTAAACTTCCAGATCCTTGTTTTGAATGTTCCAAATATATTAATTCTAGTTGTCTGTTTGAAGAACTAATTTGGTTTGTGTTCTGGGTTTTTCAAAGTAATATTTTGGCTAGTTGTTAGTGTCTTGGTATATGTTCGGAATGGTTGAAGAAATATTTTGGAATATTCTTATCATTTCTATTGTAATGATAAATGCTTCTTTTCTTTCATTTTCATCTTATGATGTTTTCCCTTACAAGAATAATGACAAATTAATGCACATATTCAGGATAATTTATGTCGTCATAAAAGTAAACAATCAAATCGTGTTCACTCAATTATTACAATTCTAAGCGTCATATAACTATTTCAAATTTGTCACATAAACAAATAATGACAACTTGTTTCATCACATAATACTTTAAACTTGTCACTTAAACTAAATCATTTGTGATGATTGGCTCGTCACCGTACAAACTCATCTAATGACAATGGATTTTATCACTATATGTACCCCTCATATCATCATCGAACATATATCTTTTGTGATGATTATAATATTCCTCATATATTGCTAGTTTTTTCGTGAAAAAATATTTCATCACCTTTAATAGTAAATGGTGACACAATGGTTTGTCATTGTAAGTATAGATGTTCAGTGACGGTCAATATTGAATCACTATAAAACAAATCTATCGTGACAAATTACATTATATTTGGTAAATGTTTAACCCAATAAAAATTGTCACCGTAGTTATGTTTGTCACGGAAAGTCAAATGTATTGATGACAAATTAAGTGTTCGTCATTGAAAATATTATCATACGGTGACAAAATCGATCTTTTGATGACAGTTTTTCAATCCCTTACGTAACGAATTCAGCGTCACCAAATGCAAACACCTATGATGACAATTTACATCAGCATCATCAAAACCGAACATTTAGTGATGCGCTTGAAAAAATTGTCACTTTCACCAATGGTGACAGCAATACTATGACAACCGCTGTGACCCTCAATTTTCATCATCGTTTCTCTTCAGTGACGAAAAAATAGACTTTTAGTGATGAGACGTATCATCATCGAACATCAAATTTCTTTTAGTGTCTGTACCGTTTCCAAACCGACTTAAGCCAGCAAAAGAGAGCAAGAAATTCATGGAGCTTTACAACATGTTGAAGAACGTAAACATAAACTTACCGCCCTTTGACGTAATCAAAGCAATGATGGGATACGTGAAATTTTTCAAAGAACTAGCATCAAAGGAGAGGAAGCTAGAGGCAGATGAGAGAATAGTGTTGTCAAAAGAAGTGAGTGCAATTTTCCATCAACCACTACCACCGAAAGTGGGTGACCCAGAGAGTTTTTACATCACGATAACTCTCGGGGATAGACAAAAAGCTCGAGGAATGCTCGATTTAGGGGCAGGGGTCAACTTGATTCCCTACGCCCTTTACAAATAGTTCAACCTCAGAGAAATGAGACCAACGAGCTTAAGACTTCAGTTAGCTGACCGATCAGTGCGACATCCTCTGGGAGTAGTCGAGGACGTTTTGGTAGAAGTTGGTTCCTTATTAATTCCCGTGGACTTCGTGATATTAGATGTCGGAGAAGTTTAAAAATCAATCAAGGAGCACACCATTCTTCTGGGTAGACCATTCATGGAAACATCACATACCTTGATCGACGTGGGTCGAGGAAATATGATATTTTCAGCGTTTGACGAATCGGTCACGTTTTCACTTAAAGACATTCAAAGCGTTCCTTCACATTCAATGTAACCCGGTTGTTCTTATCTCGATTCAGTGGACCAATGCTTAAAAGAGTTGTTCGGCATCATACCTTTCGAGGAATGGAACGTCGAGGACGATGATTTTAATACGGAGGGGGTGGTCGACCTATTTGAGGTTGCTGAGGAGCACGTGAGCGAAACGTCTATCCAACCTTTGTTAGAACCTGAAATGGAGTTAAAACCACTTCCGAGCCACCTCAAGTATGTTTTTCTCGAAGCCAATGAGAGAAACCCGTGATAAATTTTGCAAAACTAGCCGAGCATGAAGAAAAGGAATTGATCGAGGTACTTAAAAAGTACAAACAAGCAATTGGATGGAGCATCGGAGACATTAGAAGAATAAGTCCGGTGATGTGCATGCATCGGACTGAACTAGAAGAAGGAGCCAAACCAATAAGGGACGGACAAAGACGCTTGAACCCGACACTTCAGGAGGTAGTCAAAAAGGAGATTTTCAAACTCATCGAAGAAGGAATTATCTACATCATATCAGATAGTGAGTGGGTCAGCCCAGTGCACGTCGTTCTGAAGATAGGAGGCATAACGATTGTGAAAAATGAGAAGGGAGAGGTTGTTCCAATGCGCTTAACCACCGGGTGGTGCATGTGCATTAATTACCGAAAACTAAATGCAGCAACAAGAAAGGATCACTTCCAACTTCCATTCATGGATCAAATGCTCGATAAACTAGCAGGGCACGAATACTATTGCTTTTTGGACGGCCTTTCAGGCTATTATCAAATAGTGATAGCTCTGAAAGATCAGAAGAAGACTACATTTACGTGTCTTTTGGCACGTATGCTAACCGGAGGATGCCATTCGGATTATGTAACGCACCAGCAACATTCCAAAGATGCATGCTCTCCATCTTCACCGAGTTTATTGACGACTTCCTTGAAGTCTTCATGAACGATTTTTTGGTATATGTCTCATCTTTCTCTCATTGTATAAATAATTTATCTAGAGTGATTGAACAATTTGTAGAGTCTTGTTTGACGTTGAGTTAGGAGAAATCAAACTTTATGGTAAAAAGTGGGGTTGTGCTTGGGCATGTTGTGTCAAGCAAGGGGTTGGAAGTGGATAAAGAGAAAATAGATGTTATTGAAACCCTTCCACCACCTAAAGATGTTAAGGGAATTTGAAGTTTTCTAAGGCACGCGAGATTTTATCGGCGTTTCATAAAAGATTTTTCTAAAATTTTCCGCCCGTTGTGTAAATTATTAAATAAAGGTGTGCCTTTTGAGTTTGATGATAAATGTCTTGATGCTTTTAACATATTGAAAGAAGAACTCACACATGCACCGGTTGTTGTTGCACCCGATTGGTCACTACCATTTGAGATTATGTGTGACGCTTCTAATGACGCGGTAGGGGCTATTTTGGGGCAACGGGTCGATAAATTGCTAAGGGTAATTTATTATGCTAGTCTCATGCTAAATAGTGCACAACGCAACTATACCACCACTGAACGTGAGTTATTTGCTGTGGTGTTTTCATTAGATAAATCCTGTTCCTATATTGTTGGATAAAAAGTAATTGTGCACACCGATCATACGGCCTTGCACCATTTGTTTGTAAAAATCCAAAGTAAAGCAAGGTTGATTCGTTGGATTCTCCTTTTGCAAGAGTTCGAAATTGAAATCAAGGATAGAAAAGGATGTGAAAATGTGATTGTCGATCATTTGTCTCGCATGTCAATAGATAGCGAGTCTAGCAAACTTGATTTTGTTGATGATACTTTTCCTTATGAGGATGCTAACACTATTGAAAACATTAACGAGCCTTGGTATGCTAATTTTGTCAATTATCTAGCATGCAATATTATCCCTAACCACCTTTCCGCCCAAGAAAGGAAGAGATTTTCGTCTAAATGCAGGAGTTTCTTTTGGGATGATCCAAGATAACAAGAGAGATAATTAAAAACACCATTAGCCTTAATCTATCCCCGACAACGGTGCCAGAATTTGATCGAGGATTTTTTAGCACTCTAAGAAATCATCTCCGCAATAGTACGGAGTCGATTGTAGAGCGGTAAGTTATTCCCGAGTCGTGTCTCTCGAGGATAGATGTTATCGGTGGTCGGTGTTTTTGCACACTCTCTTGTTAATCTAAATTAAACCAATATACTCCTAAGAAAGCATTAAGTCATTGGTTTGGTTTGAGTTTTTGAAAGTTAATCAACTAAGACAAGGATTAAAAGAGATTTAAATGATAATAATGAAAATGAGGGTTTAGGGTGTTCGGTTCGTCTCCACGATCAATCAGTTTTTACCGAGCACTTAATCCATGATTCGGGGTTGTCAATCCCAAATGTCGATCAAGTATTGGGGTCGTCAATCCCAATTCTTGGGTTTGTCCATCCCGAGTCTCAACAAGCTCCGATTAATGGCTCTAAAGGAACTTAGACCCTAACCCCATAATTTTTAAACTAATTGCATCAAATGTAAATTAAAGCTTGGCTGAAAATAATTAATTTTAATGACATTAATTTAACCCTAATTAAATGCCTTAAATAAATAAAAACTAGTAGATCAAGAAAATCTTGCAATTAAAAGAGAAGACATGGAGGGAAAACCAAAGCATTTGAAATTGAGAAAAGTCAAAGGCTTTTAAATAGAACAAGACAAATTACCAAAGAGGAAAGTCCAATTTGGCTTTTGACAACAAAGTGTTTGTTTAACTAAAAGAGGTAAGAAGCTTAAAAATGAAAGCATTCATGGAGTTTTGAAAGAACAAGAACAAACTAAAATCTATAAATGAGAAATTGAAGAACAATAAAAAGAAAACAACACAAACCAAAGCTTAATAACCAACACAACAACAAGAACAACCATTCAAGAACAAAGCATAACAATGAAGGGAAAGAAAACTACCAATTGCATTAAACACCAAATAAGAACTCAAATGTAGATTACAACCTTCAAAAGCAAATCCAAGTCTTCAACACAATTAAAGCCACAAATGAAGGAGTTGTAACCCTCTCCAATACTTTCTAAAAACTACTAAACCTAACTAAACTAACTACTAGCTAAACTACACTAATTAAGGAGTTAAGCTAGGGTTTTGATGACAAGGAAATGTAGAGGCTCGGAGGAAATGGAACTAGTCCAAAACCATCAAGGAAGAGTTGGATAAGGTTGGAGAAAGCTGGGCCTATATATACCAAGTCGCAGGGGCAAAATCATCAAAACGGGATAAAATTTACGAACTGGGTTGTGACTCAGTCGATCGACTGAGTTCCTGTAGATCGACTGCATCATCGAAAATGGCCAAACTCTCTATCGAGCAGTCGATACACATGGCTCCAGGCATCATAATTTGGAGAGGTCCAGTCGATTGACTGAATGCCAGTCGATCGACTGGTACCGCTGCTCCCGGCTCGATTTCTCGTTTTCGCTCTAAACGTTCGCTGGCTGTCGCTCCTCATTCGCGCTGTGTTCCCTTCCTTGTCTGTTCCAATCCGAGTCGAGTGGGATGCCCTGAGCATGCGCGGGACCGCTTTGGTCATCCTACGACCATAAATACAAAAACGAGTAAAAATATACGAAAAACTAATAAAACCGCACAAAAGCTACAAAAAACTAAAACTAACAAAATAGGCCAAAACGCCTCCTAATACCCATAAATGCAAGCAAAACACATGCAAACGCGACACAAAAAGGTAACAAAAATGCGTACAAAAAAGTACAAATCAACCACCCTACACTTAGAATGATTGCTTATCCTCAAGCAAAACTAATCTAGAATTACGAAACTACCCCCGAATAATCCTAAACTAATGCACAAAACCTAATTCGAGACGTCGTATGCTACAATGCTTGTTAGCTTGGCTAAAAGGATGACAATTTTGCGTTGAGAAAGAAAATTTAGATCGACTGTTGAAACCTAAGAGTACTAGGTAACCCTCCAAGTCGGTCCCCCCGTCCTTGCCTCGGCTAAGGTCTATCCACGGTCGAACCGTTAATCAGCTCCCTACTAGCCCCGATCGTCCACAACTCTCTTTAACAAACAAAGTCTAAAAAAGGAACAAGAGGAGTTTATTACTTAATAACTACAAGGATTTATAACTTATCCTTGTTTATTCATCATCTTTTCTCTTCTTTTTTTTTTTTTTTTTGGTACCCAAGGAGATGAGGCACTTATGTGGCAAGAGATATACAAAGAGAAATCAACAACTCCGATCATTCGTTGCTACTAACAACTTACAATGTTTTCGATCGAGCACATGGAGCAATTGACGACTCCAAAATACAATACAAATATCCTATAGAGAGTGTTTTGACGACGAGGCTAGTTGAGGCACTAGTTCTAATTGAGCTCAAGGATAGCACGAAGCTAAAGCCGAACAAAGTTCCCAACGAGTTAAGCCACCTAAGTCCACTACATCCGATTGACAATCTAAACTCCCTAACCAAATCATCAAAACCGCGTCACTTCGCCAAGGTTCCAAGCAAAAATAACACACACGTTACTCAATTAGCACAAGCAAGCATGCAAACAATCTTAAAAGCCTAAGGCGAACTCTAACCACCACCCCACACTTAAAATCTAGCAATGTCCTCATTGCAAATTAAGATAAATAAAGCGTTAAAAAGTGTAGGGAAAAGAGAACGCCCCTATTCTCGAGCTTGTGATGACGCGGTTGTGGCATAGATCCTCTCCGGGAGTCGAG